>JAOUQZ010074424.1:0-18103 GCA_028564935.1 Neosilurus hyrtlii
TATATATTTATATTTATATTTATATTTATATTTATATATAAAGTTAAGATATACTTACACACAATATATAGAAGGTTGTATATACAGCAAAGTATTTAATAATTTTCTATTTACCCACTTTGCTGTCATGGGTCACCACACACACATACACACATATATATATTTGAAAATATATATAATTTTGTACTTTTGTCACTTAAATAAAGATTCACCTGAGTTAACAAATCGAAGATTTGTTTTATTACATGTTGGTAAATCCTGAAAATGGTATTAGTAATGACCCTGCATGTTGTTTTTAGGTGTTAAAGTGTAGTTGTTTTAATATATTGGCTACATATGTTAGTAACTTGTGACTAGTAACTTGTTCATTACTGCGACATCAGCCGTGCCCTCAACACTGAACCTGTCAAATCAAAAAAAGGTAAAAAAAATACCTAAAAAAAAAGCTCAGTGTCACTTTTATGGATGTCATAAATGAGTAAAGAGATTTCTGTGTAAATTGCTGCATTTATTCTAGTGGAACACTGTCTGTATCAAGAGATGGGTCTCTGAGAGATAACTAAAAGTAAACCCCAAAACATTTGACTAAAGAACTGAACAAATACATATTGGCTATATAAATAGAATCAATGTTCACTTTGCATTTCGATTATAATTAAGTTATGTTTTAATTATTGAATAATTCACTCTTTGTTACAGCTTTGGGGTTGAAAAAGAAATAAAATCTGGAGATTATAAGTAAGTGTATTATGCTGGAAAGTATATGGTTATATGCAATTCAACATTGTAAAATGATATTTAAGCATCATAACACTGGTACAATAAGATCCACATTTTCATAATATTATTTTCACAAGAAACAAATGAGACAAAAAGAGGCTGAACCAGAGAAGCAGGATGAATTAAGGAAAGAAATTTAATCATACCTGATATGTAATAATCTGAGTGGTTGTTGTTTCTTCAGTAGCTATGGATGTTTCAGGTGTCTGCTGGCAGTCTCTAACTTTCTAAAAATGCTCAACTAAGCTTTAAAAATAGAAGATTTCCTATGCAAACCGGGTGGCCTTTGAATGTTCATTAGCACTGGAATGGTGAGAACTTCGAACACACATCAGAGACTGATTTCCATTTCCACTTTTCCTAAAACACTTTGTTCCATTTAGAGTCTCCTTATTTGAACATGGAAATGACATGAAAGGAATTGTGCTTGTGTTTTTGAATGCCACAAGGAAAAAGCAACTGAAGAGGTTTGTTTGGTTTGTACAATTCATTTGGAAATTTCTGCAGCAGTACAGGGTTGGGGGCGAAACTGAATTGTGGGCTCTAAACACAGTAATACCGTAATTAATAGCACAAGGGGGAAATAAGGCTTTGCATTTAACCTAGCCAAAGCAGTGAACACACACACAACATCAGAGCCCTCGCAGCGGGGCGAATGGGTGACGACTTAACGGCATACTCGTAAAAGCCTGAGGCTAGCCCATGGGAGTACCACTCGTCTGAAACAGGTTCGCTCTCCTCAGTGAGACACTCGCTGAGAAACCTGAAAGAGCTCTGTTTATGAAAAGCTCTATTTTAAGAAGCTAGTCTTTAAGGGGCACCAGCAGCACTAGTTAAGTATATCCCGGGAACCAGAGTGTCAGACATAGCAGATTATCTTAGGCTCTTAGGTGAGCGTAGGTTCTCTAAGATAGTTATACATGCTGGAGTTAATGATATACGCCTTCATCAGTCAGAGGTTACTAAGAGTAACTTTATAGAGGTGTGGAAATTAGCAAAGGCAATATCCTGTGCTGTAATATGCTTTGGCCCCATCCCAATACGGCATGGTGATGTAGCTTACAACAGGCTATGGTCGCTGATCTGCTGGATGTCGAAGTGGTGTTCCGAAAACAAAGTGGGCTTTTTAGATAATTGGAGTACTTTTGAGGGTAAACCTGGCCTGATAGGGCCGGACGGTATCCATCCCACTCGGGAAGGTGCCGCTCTCATTTCTTGCAGCATAGCACATGGTCTAAGAACAGGACTAGTCAGTCAGTGACTATCCAGAGCCAAGGCCAGAGAGCAGACAAACAGGCTAATCCGAGCCAAAGCGAGTCCTTACATACAATTATATACAACAATCTCGTCTAACTGGCAGGGGAGGAGACATTGCAATTATTTATGCTGAAAATCTAAGCCTTATATACAGTATATATAAATTTAATGCATTTGAAATTCTATATACAAACATAACATACATTCCTGGAAAAAATATGCCCACGCAGCTAATCCTTTAATTATTATTTACAGACCCCCAGGGCCGTACTCCAAATTTCTATGTGTCTTTGCATACTTCATTTCAAACCTGGTTGTTTCTTTAGATGAAGCTTTAATTGTTGGTGACTTTAATATTTATTTTAATAAACCAGAGGATCCTTTAAGAACATCGTTCCTGTGCATTCTAGATTCAGTAGGGGTAAATCAGAATTTAACAGGACCCACTCATAATGCTGGCCACACTATAGATTTGATACTAACTTTTGGATTAAACATCGGAAATATAGTTGCAGTTCCACAGTCAGAAACTATTTCAGATCATTATCTTCTCTCACTTACAATGCATCTTAGTACTAATATATACACCTCACCACGTTATCGCATTAAGCGTACTTTCACATCAACTACTGTGCAGAGTTTTATTAATAATCTTCCAGAATTTATGGAAGATGGGATCATTAGACCCCACAGAACTCGATCAAGCTACCGAGTGCTTTGAGTCGATTTTACGCTATACGCTAGATAATGTAGCTCCTCTGAAAAGAAAACCAATCAGAGAAAAAAAAATTAGCACCCTGGTATAACGATGATACACGCACACTAAAACAGAACACCCATAAATTAGAACGAAAATGGTGTCAAATGGTCTCCTTAACTACAAAAAAGCTCTTAGTGCTTCTAGAGCAGGGGTGTCCAAAGTTTTTGTAATGAGGGTCAAGTACAGAAAAATGAACAAAGGGCCGGGCCAAGCACTCAAGGTAACATATCGACACATGCGTGCTGTGTGTATTTATAACTCACCTATAATGTAAAGAACACAAAACAGTGCAGGGTTTATACAGGTTACAGCTGATCAAATTTAATGCTTTTTAATGCAATTTTAATGCCCAAGTACAATAAGTTTCAATGTCACAAATGCAAAGAATTGGTCCACATTTTATTTCTTAACATTTGCATACATTCCACCAAAGAGATCCATGGGGAGAAATGTGAATATTCAAAAGCAAACTGGACACAACAGGCACTTTTTATTTTGGGGGATTTTCCCCACAAGTTTACACAGTAAAATCAGTCGACTTTTAATGCTTTTTCATGTCACGTGGAAACCCTGTCAGTGAGAGTGATGCTGTCCTTCGGACTGAAGGATGGCTGACATGTCAGGAGAAAGTTTGGTGGATGAGACACGAAGGACTTCACAGAGATGGCTATCAGTCATTCTGGTTCTCAGTCTTTGTTCTGATTTAACAGAGAAAATGTTTGTTCACATATGTATGTTGAGCCGAACAGGCTCAACATTCTTTTTGCGTGGCGTTTCATCAGAGGAAACTTGGCATTATCCAAACTCTGATAGAAGTCAGGGAGGGAGAGAAGTTGATGTTGACTTTTCAGAGAATCATCACGCTGCATTTCAATCAGTTCTAACTGCAGAACTTTCACTTCTTCTGCATCCACCAGGAAGGGGGTTGAGAACAGCTTGATTTGTTTTTCAATGACAGAAAAATCTTGAAAACTCTGGTTGAATTCTGTCACGAGAGATGTAATCACAAACACATATTTCTCCTTTTTAGCAGAAAGGTCGGCCTTTGGAAAAGCAGACTTGATTTCAGACAACGTGGGGAAGTGCGCAGCATTGAAGCTTCGTAGCTGTGCCTCAAACAGGTGGTGCTTTACACAGAAAGCTTTCATGTGTGCATACAGGTGTGGCACCAGCTATTCTTTCCCTTGTAGGCTCTTGTTCAGTGTATTCAAATGATGCGTAAGATCAACCAAAAATGCCAGGTCTGCCAGCCAAAGAGGGTCACTCAGTTTATGAAGAGGTCGGGCCTTCTCTTTCAAAAACTGGTCAATTTCTGATCTCAGCGAATAAAACCGCTGCAGCACAGAGCCGCAGCTGAGCCAGCCCACATCAGAGTGGTAGAGTACATCCCCGTATTCAACATCCACGTCAGAGAGGAAAGCTTGAAATTCTCTGTGGTACAGTCCTCTAGCTTGAATTATTCTGACAGTTTTTACCACTGAGTTCATCACATTGTTCAGCTGGACAGTCTTGGCACACAGCGCTTCTTGGTGGATTATACAGAGGATTCTAACAGCCTCACCTCTGCTCTCTTTTACCTTGGCGCACACCATCGATGCCATTCCTCTGCGCAGGCCCGTCATAGCCGAAGCTATATCCGTTGTTACTCCACAGAGCTTGTCCTATTTAAGCCCAATCTTTTCAACTACCCCTGACACAGCCTCAAAAATATCTTTACCCGTGGTTGTACCTTTTAAGCTCATCATATCAAGCAGCTCCTCCGTACAGCAAAAATTATCATCTACTCCCAGCAAAAAAATTAACAGCTGTATGGTGTCTGTGGCATCTGTTTTCTCATTGCATGCTATCGAGTAAAAATCAAAAGCACAAGCTTTGTCCCTCAGCTGAAGATTTAAGTAAGGTGACAAGTCCTAGATTCTCCGTGCCACTGTATTTCTGGATAAACTCATGTTGTTGAAATCCTGTACTTTCTTCGGGCACATTATTTCTGTGACTTTGATGAGGCCCTGCTTTATGAAATCACCGTCTGTAAATGGGTTGTCGTGCTGGGAAATGAGTTTAGCAACTTCATAGCTTGCTGTTGTGACGTTTTCCTGTAATTTGTTAGTACGGGAAAAAAACTGTTGTTGAGCTTGCAGGCTAGCTGCTATTTGCTTGACTTTCTGTGTTCGCTTGGCACCGATGTACGATGTGTAGTTTTCATGCTTGGTCTCATAGTGCCTACGGACATTATATTCTTTCATCACAGCAACAGCTTCATTGCAAATCAAACAGACACACTTTCTATTGATTTCTTTGAAGAAATATTCATTTTCCCACCGTGTTTGAAATCTTTTACACTCACTTTCTATTTTGCGTTTCTTTGGCGCTGCCATTTTTTGATGGCTCATGGTAAAGGTTTTTCTTAATCTTAATCGTGTAATTGGAGAAGCACTGTTTATGTGACTGGCTCCATCTAGTGTTGAAACTGAGAAGTGGAACCATTGACTGTGTTGAGCTCAAGCTTCTTGTGTGGGCCATGTTCAATTATATTTTTATAATTTGCCGCGGGCCAATAAAAATTGGGCTGCGGGCCGCAGTTGTCTTAGTTTGGACATCCCTGTTCTAGAACAATATATTTCTCAAATCTAATAGAAGATAACAAAATATACAAAATATTTATTTAATATTGTGGCATAATTAACTAGGAATATGACCATAAATAAAACTTGCAGATCGTCAACTTATGCAGTGATGATTTATGAACTTTTTTAATGCAAAAATTTAAAATATCAGGCAAAAATTGATTCCCTAAACTTAAAGTCAGATATGTAATTAATTAAAATGGTAAATAATAAAATACCACTATCAGCAATAAGAGAGTTTTAGCCCCATTCAAGAGACAGAACTAATCTCATTAATTTTCTCATATAAATCATCAACATGTGTGCTAGATCCAGTACCTACATGTTTCTTTAAACAGGTACTACTGGATGTGATCAACCCTTTATTAAATGTAATTAATTCTTCCCTTAGCACTGGTTATGTACCTAAATCCTTTAAATTAGCAGTTATCAAACCGCTGATTAAAAAAACCCGACCTCGACCCATATCAGCTGTCCAACTACTGACAAATATCAACCTTTTATCTCCAAGAACTTAGAAAAAGCTGTAGCGCAGCAGTTATGTTCATATCTTTGTAGGAATAACATTCATGAAATGTATCAGTCAGGATTTAGGCCTCGTCATAGCACAAAGACAGCACTCGTTAGGTGGTAAATGATTTACTGGTGGCCTCAGACCACGGCTGTGTCTCCCTGCTTGTGTTACTTGACCTTAGTGCTGCCTTTGACACTATTGATCATGCTATTCTCATTAATAGTTTAAAAAAAGTTGTTGAAGTTCAGGGAACGACCCTCTCCTGGTTTAAATCTTATTTAACTACGTTATCAGTTTGTAGATGTAAATAGTGATTTCTCTATATGTGCTAATGTTAACTTTGGTGTTCCACAAGGTTCTTTTTTAGGCCCGCTGCTTTTCTCTCTATACATGCTCCCTTTGAGTAATATTATTCGAGAACATGGTATTAGCTTTCATTGTTATGCTGATGATACACAGTGATATATTTCACCAAAGCCAGATAAGAGACACCAGCTTAATACAGTTGAGAATTGTGTAAAGGACATTAGACACTGGATGCTTACTAGCTTCCTCTTATTAAACTCTGATAAGACAGAAGTGCTTCTACTCAGATCACAGGCAGCTAGAAATAATGTTTCTGATTATGTAGTAAGTTTGGAAGCTGTTTGTTTCATCTTGTTTAGCAGTAAAGGACCTTGGAGTGATTATTGATCCTGGTCTTTCATTTGAAGCTCATGTAGATAATATTACTCAGCCTTGAATGTATTTAGCATTCACAAGATTTTAGAATCACATTCTGATGTGTACGTGTAAAGAAGCCTTTGTCCTTTAAACAAATGAATAATTTAAATATCACAGAGACAAAAAAAAAATCATAGAAACACAGATCAATATCCAAAAAAAATTAATCAGAAGTGCCAGGACAATCAAGTCTATACTCTGGGATGCACAATAAAATTAAGACACTTGAGGAAATAATGGTTTAACATAAAAAAAAGAAATAGTATGAGATAGTATAAGATGTGCTCAAAAGATTTGCATGGCAAATGAATGGTGCAAAAAAGGCCATTAGGTAAACGAATGTAATTCAGGCTGTCAACACCCCAAGCACAAGACAAACAATATATATAATAATGTGAGCTGTTCAAAGTGTACCCAGCTTTCATCCAGTATTGGCTGACATAGGCTCCAGCCTCAACATGATACTAATAGGATTAAGTGGGCAAATTAGTGATTGAGTGAGAGTTGTGTGCTCATTGTCCTGTGTCTGCTTTGTGTCTCTTTTTTTATTTATTTTTTAGGGGTGAGATAGGAGAGCAGTCAGGATGAATTAGTGAATTAAATTACTGAATAATTGAGCTACTGAAAATCTCGCCACTTTGTGCAGTGCAGTTTATTTCAGCAATAAATTACTAACAACCAAACAAAAAAGTCCCAGAGATCAACACTTTAACACTCACTCATTCAATGACTCATTTTCTGAACCTCATAATGCTGTAAGGGTTATCTTGTTAGGAGGCTGGAGCCTATCTCAGCCAACAGTCAACACCCTTGGACACCCTAAACAGCTCACTAGATCATCACAGGGCCAAAAACATCAAAAGTGCAACACAAATAGATTTGTTGTTTTATAATTTATAGTATTATTAATGGAGATTTGGGAAATGAGACCGAAAAGAAGGACGGGGGAAAAAACCTCTACTACACTCCTTAAAGTGGATCTCAAAATGCATGATTTAAAATTTTATATATATTCATTAATTCATTCATTAATCTTCTGAACCGCTTAATCCTAATCAGGGTGGTGGGAAGGCTGGCGCCCATCTCAGCCGACTCTGGGCGAGGGCAGAGTACCCCCTGGACAGCTCACGAGGCCATTGCAGGGCAGAAAAATGCTAACGGTTATGCAGCCTACTCTTGACAAAAATCAGCAAAGGTTCTCTTACATGCCTCTCACCACAGACAGTGAGAGACATAAACAGCCTTTGATAACCCACTTAGCTGCACTGAGAGGACAGCAGTGACATCCTGCTGATAGTGGGGCTTGAACCCCCAACCTTGGGATCAGTAATCCAGGACCCTACCACCAGGCCACCACTGCCACTATGGTGTGCGTGTAGGGCACCTTCATGGAGTTTAAACACCATTACGCTGCGGTAAAAGCACTGAATCCAATGAAAGTGCTCTCTCTTGTGTCAAAGAACAGGAATTTCACCAAAGAAAGATAAGTTTCCTGAAATATGTAGCAGTACTGCTACAATAATACTTTAACAGTGTTATTGTAGCAATAATAAAAAAAGGAAAAATAATATTTTTATAGCAATGTATGTATAATATTATAATTTTTAAATCGAATATAAAGAAGCAGAACTTCAGGCAACGCAACACAACAGCAGATTCAATAGGTCTTTAGTATAATTTATATATAAACTAGATCTAAATATAATTAAAAAAGGCGATATGCCAGACAGGATAAAGATTTTGATTAATGCACAAACAGGTTTATGTAGGATATAAGACACGTGTTGCAAACAGCACAAATTGAAGTCGAGTTGGCACCATCTTAGTGAGACCTCTATACTGGTGAAAGTTTTGCTCGAATGGCAAGAAAAGTTATATGAAATGTACATTTCGTTCAGAAAGCTTTCTTTGTTTGTTTGCTTTGTTTTTATGCCAAATTTCAGTTATGCAAGTTCTTTTAATCAAAATCAGTTTTTCAAATAATGTCAAGTATTATTAAAATGACTAATAAAACTTTAAGAATTTGAGACATCATGGCCTTAAGTGAAATTTCCCAGGTTTTCCAGCTGTGTTGGCTTCCAATCATATTACTCTTACACTAAGGATGTCTTACTAAGATGGCTGCCCTATAGCTTCAAAATTTAAACCCTCATGCACGATCCAGTAAAAAACTGTGAACATACAACATGCATACAACCGTTCACACTCACACATAGGTGTGATTGGGAACCGCCAGTCAGCCTTCTGTGCATGTTTTTGGACTGTGGGAGGAAACCTGAGTACTCGGAGGAAACCCACGCAAGCATGGGGAGAACATGCATACTCCATACAAAAACACCCTGAGCCTGGGAACCCAGGACCTTCTTGCTGTGAGGCGGACGTGCTAACCAGTGCGCCACGGTAATATTGAATTTTTAAAATAATAAACCTCCACGTCCTGCTGTGTGCAAACCGAGTAAAGTTGGCATGTGCCCTGTTGCTGCCCCTCATCAATAACATAAGCAGAGAAGATCCAGACTGGTGCCATTTACTGAAGAATCATCTTCAATACACAGTATAAGCACTATAAAACCAAAAATTGCTTCACCAAAAACAAAAAGCTGTACAAACAAACAAACATGGTAATAAGGAGGAACTGAAGACAGCCAGAGCCAATTTAAACCATACCATCAGGCTCGCTAAAAGTACTTACAATCAGAAAATACAAGACTTTTTCATGAACCCTACAAACACCAGGAGAATATTTCATGGCTTACGGACAATCACTAGCTATAAGACAGCCCCTCCTGTGTGTGATAATGACACTGACTTCCTCAATGAACTGATTAACTTTTTTGAAGGTTTGAGGTACTTAATAGTACTACTGTGGTGAAAGAAGTCCCTCAGCAAGAAGAAGCAGCACTATGTCTTGCCTCAGCCGATGTGCGGAGGACCCTGAGAAGAGTCAAGACCAGCAAAGCCCCAGGCCTGGACAACATTCCTGGACGAGTGCTCAGGTATTGTGCCGATCAGCTGGCGTGTGTCCTAATAGACATCTTTAACACCTCACTGAGCCAAGCCAAAGTCCCATCGTGCTTGAAAGACTGCATCATTCCAGTGCCCAAAAAGACCCAGATCACTTTACTAAATGAATACCGGCCTGTTGCACTCACCCCTATCATGATGAAGTGCTTTGAGAGACTGGTGAAGGACCACATCATCTCCAAACCCCCCCCCACACACACACACACATTTGACCCACTCCAGTTTGCCTACCGGCCAAACCGCTCCACAGAGGATGCCATCTGCTCTGCTCTTCACCTGAGCTTGACACACCTGGAGGAGAAGAACACGCACGTGCGGATGCTGTTCCTGGACTTTAGTTCAGCATTTAATACAATCGTCTCAAAGCATCTGGTGGATAAACTTTGACTCCTGGGCTTCAGCACCTCACTGTCAAACTGGCTGTTAGACTTCCTCACTAAAAGACCTCAGTCAGTGCAGGTCGTCGAGAACACCTCCAGCATCATCACCCTCAGCACAGGCTCACCCCAGGCCTGTGTCCTGAGCCCTCTACTGTTCACTCTGATGACACATGACTGTGTCCCAAGGTCTGCCACTAACCATATTGTGAAGTTTGCTGATGACACAACAGTGGTGGGCCTCATCAGGAATGATAACGACCTGGCCTACAGAGAGGAGGTGGAGCAGCTGGTGAGATAGTGTGGGTGGTGATCCTGAATGTCGAGAGATCATCATGGACTTCAGGATGATGCAGCACAGCCATGCTCCTTTTCTCATCAACAACACAGCCATGGAGGTGGTAAGCAGCACCAAGTTCTTTGGGGGTGCACATCACAGATGACCTCACTTGGTCTGTGAACTCTGTGTCTCTGGTTAAGAGGGCACAGCAGCGCCTGCACTTCCTGAGACAGATGAGCAGAGCCCACCTGCCCCTGCCCATCCTCGCTACGTTCTACAGTAGTACTGTAGAGAGCATCCTCACTAACTGCATCTCTGTATGGTGCAGAGGATGCACTGCTGCTGACTGGAGGAATGTGAGGGGAGTGGTGAGGACAGCTGAGAAAATCACTGGGTGCTCCTTTCCTTCTGTGCAGGACATTGCCCCTCAGCAATGTATGTCTCGGGCCAGAGACATCATCAAGGACACATCACACCTCCACAATGGACTTTTTTCACTTCTGCCCTCCGGAAGAAGATTCTGCAGCATTCGATGCAGAACCACAAGGTTCTTAAATAGTTTTTCCCCCCAGGCCATCAGACTCATAAATCTATAGTCTGTACTAAATCCATAGTCTGTACTAAATCCATAGACTGTACTACTCCACTATTCTACTGCACTACTGCCACTTTTAAACCTCAACATATTTCATTTTGTGCAGTTTTTGCCATTTGCACTGACTATATTCCACTGTCTATATTCTATATTTCCACTGTCCAGATTCTATATTTCCACTATTTCATATTACTGTGTATACTGCATATTTTTTATACTGTCTATATTGCATTTAAAAAAATACTGTCTATATTTTATATTTTTTATGTAACATTTAATTTTTTTATACTGTAGTGAGCAAATGCAACGACATTTTGTTCTCTATATACCTGTATATCTGAATGACAATAAAGCTAAGTCTAAGTCCATGTCTAAACTACCATTATAAACCATTAAAAACAAATTGTCAATGTTCCCCTGCCCCACAACCATCCCCGCACCACCACTTCACCCCCACCCCAAGTTCCTTATTGCAGAAAAAATAAAAAACCTGCCTGGGTATCTTTTGTCTTTTAGTACTTGAAATATGAAAAGGACAAAGAATGTTGTGTGCCAGAGAACCAACAGTAGTTATTATTAGTTTCTGCCACAAACATATTTCCCTCCCTTGTATTTTATCATAATGGATTTACCATTATGTTTTTTCCAACAGAAAAAGGGCAAAGAGTGGCTTCATTATTTGTGACTCCAATGCCAGGAAATCAACTCCCTGGGCTACCCAGGTCCCCCCACCATGCTGTGAGCGGCAACTGAAGGTGTCAGGTGCCCACTCTATTTCACAAACCTGGATTCGCCCCTGCAGCACAGTGCAGGTCTGATTGGATTCAAGCTTGCTCATGAGCCCAGCACCCTACTGCTCTACATTTAATATGTTATTGTCTATGCTTCAACAAAGTGCTCACAGGTTTTGAATGGCAAATAAATGATGGAATAAAAGGCCATTAGGAAAAACAAATGTAACACAGGAGGTCAACACAGACACAAAACAAACAGCACATAAAACTTTCTGACTGCTGGTAATAAAGATAAAGCCCCTCTCAGGGACATCTACTGATTCACCTCTACACTCCGATGACGTCACAGAGAGGGTAAAGCCCACAGAGATGGGAGGTCAATAATGTAGCAGGAGTTTAAAAGGTTAAATTATTTACTTAAAAATTGTTTGTATGTTTCATTACACTTATATTCTTATATTGGCATCACACGCACACAGTAATGGTGTTTATAAAGGTTTTTAGAATGTAAAAAACTACATACTCGTTAAAAAATTCTACTCTGATTTTTCTGTACATTTAGATCTTTGCTGCCTGCCTCTGATCTACTCAGACATTATAATACCAAATCTTTTATTTAAAGCAGTCCTATCATGAAAATGGGTGATGGAATGGTCTGAATTTACAATAAAGACTTTTCCATTTACGCTTCCCCTAATTTGAACAAAACCAAATTTCCTGGAAATAAATCAGCTGCCTCTTTTTTTAAATCCATGATGTCACTGATAATGAACCTGAGTACTTAACAAATGCTCACCGTGGAATACTTTACCCAAAACTAGGGGAAAAAAACCCCCAAAACAAAACAGAATTTCACTGTGCAGGAAAGGTTGGTGTGCTAAGAATTATAGATCCTGGTGGCCAAAACAACTATTTTTTAGTCCAGTGTGAGGTTAACTTCTTCTGTCATTATGAATTTCAAATCTGCTCATTACAACTCTTGCAAATTTGAGCTCACCTGCGCCAGCTACTAAATGAGGCGTTCTCCTGACCTGAGCTGTGTGGGATGACGATTTCCTCCCACAATACAAGACATGCACCTTAGCCTGATTGGCTGTTCCAAATTGCCCATAGTAGTGAGTGTGAATTTGAATGAATATGTGTGTTGCCCTGTAATGGTCTGGTGAGCTATTCAGGGTGTACCTTCGCGTAGAGTCACTTATTTTCTGTGTTTTAATAAAAGTACTTTTGTCATATACAGTATTTACATTACTCTGGGCGCTAGATGCAAACACCCCCCCCTCTCGCCTTCAAAAATTAATGAAAGATGGGCAATATGTAATAACATTTGATGGCCTGTCAGAGAAGCATCCACCTGCATCGTTGTCAGCTTCTTACCCAGAAAGGACAGCTTAATGGAGTTGAATGCATTGGAGAACTCAAAAAAACATGACCCTGCTCGCCAGATGGTCCAGGTGGGTATAGACACGGTTCAGCAGGTAGATTAAGCCATCCTCTACTCTGAGATGTGGCTGGTAAGCAAACTGAAATAGGTCCAGATGTGGTCTATCCATGGGTTGGAGCTGATCCAGGATGAGTCTCTCGAGGATTTTCATGACATTTGAAGTCAGTGCCACAGGTCTGCAATCCTGGGGTCTTACTCACTTACTGGGTCAAATGATTGTGGATTTTAGGAGATTAAAAACACCAGCAACCCCTGTTTCTATCCATGGCGTCAATGTGGAAATAGTAAAGAATTATACATACCTTTGAATTCATATTGACAATATGAAATTGTGGTCATCAAATGTTATTACATATTGCCCATCTTTCATTTTTTTACAGAGCACTCTGAATGAGTTTTCAGATGATTCCTTACTTGCTGGGGTTGTTGTGAATAAGAATAAGAAAAAAAAATTTTAATATGTTAAAATTTATGTTCGGTGTCATGACTCGGCTTTAAATTGGGTACCCCCATAAATACGGCCAGAACATACTGCGTATTCCAGTTTATTCCATGTTTCCTTACCATTTCATTAACCAGACATAAGGGATCAGAAAAATGTAGTGAAGTTATGTTGTGGGGTGGGGTGGGGGGGGGGGGGGGGGGGGGGTTGTGTTGTGCGTGTAGGCCATATATAGCTCAGGGAGTACATGCTTCATTTAAGGAGAAATGGGATGGAAATTGATCACCTTCATGGAAATTTCTACTATTTTGCCTAAAACGTTTGGATTAAATAAGGGCTCTGTTCAAGTTTTCTCTTTACTACAGACTGAGGTGTAAAGAGAAGGAGTAAAGTACATTGCTGTACTGGAGCTTAATTCTTTACATTTTACCTTCAAATCTTCACTGATCACAGGTTTGTTCGATATGTTTTAATCTTTGTTTCTGTAAAAAAATGTTTACATACTTTTGATTTAAAGCCTGTTTTCCTCCAGTGTCTCTCTTCCTTGTGTATATTATATTCATTGAAGGAAAATTTTGGAAAGGGGCTTAGCATTGATTAAAAATGAAGAGTTTGTTTGCAAAAACAGATAAGTCAAATTGTTTTAATTATGAAAAAAATCTAAATTTTCAGTAGCTTTTTTTTGGCTACTGAAGTAAAGTTTTTATTTTTAAAGCTACTGAAAAAAGGGTTAAAAAACTATTTTAAAAAGTTTTTTTTAATCTGCTGAAAAAGGTTTGTTTTTTTTAAAGCTAGTAGCTCTTTTTATAACTACTAAAATATATATTTTAAAAGCTACTGAAAAAGTTTTTTAAAGCTACTAAAAATCTTTTTTAAAGCTACTGAATAGTTTTTCTTTGTAAAGCTACTAAAATTTATATCTTAAAAGCTACTGAAAAAAAAAAGATTTTTTTAAGCTACTGAAAAACATTTGTTTTAAAGATACTGAATTTTTTTTAAAGCCACTGAAATAAGTTTTTCTTTCTTTAAAACTACTGGAAAAGTAGTTTTTCCTCATATATGAAACAACTGGACTTATCTGTTTTTGCAAGCAAACACTTCATATTCTGATCGTAGCACTACAGATAAATAGGTTATACTGGTCTACAACTAGAATGCTTCTGAATTCTTTCTCTAATTTCTGGGTCAATGCGCACAAAAATAATGCTTAAAAGAGCTATGTGATGATTTCCACCAACAGCCAAGGGCTGTTTAAATACGCCACAAATGTGCAAAATACATGTCTTTGTTTGTTAAATAGCTTTGTAGCTTGGAAACCAAAAGGAGTCGAGAGTGTTTGATAGTTCTTTCAAAGAACTATGACATCGTCCCTTTAAAGATGATTTAGCTTTAGTTTTTGACATATGCTACTGCGGTATTGTAGTGGTTAGCACATTAACATCATAGCAAGAAGATTCTGGGTTCTCAGGTGTTTCTGTGTAGAGTTTGCCTTTCCTTCCCGTGCTTGTGTGGGTTCCTCAGGGTACTCTGGTTTCCTCCGACAGTCCAAAGGCATGCATGTTAGGCTAATTGGCTGTTCCAAATTGCCTGTAAGTGCAAGTGTGAGTGTAAGTGCAAATGGTTATGTGTGTTTTGTCCCTGCAATGGTTTGGCGAGCTGTTCAGGGCGTACCCTGCCTTTCCAGAGTCTGCTGAGATAGGCTCTGGGCTCCCTGCGGAGAAGTGGTTTGGCAAATGAGTGAGTGACTGGTGTGCTACTGAGTCAGTTTCACAATTTTAAAAGTAATGAATGATAGACAACTATTTCAGTTAAAGTGAACTATTTCATAACTTGCATAATAGTGTCACAATACATGTATTTAGTCCTTATTCAGTATTTATACACAATACATATAGCCCTGGGGTATCTAACCTTATCTGCAAAGGGGCAGTTTGGCATTCCAACTAAGCATGAACCACACCTTCCTCCTGTTTAAATCAATCAATCTTCATAATAAATCTTATTAAATTCTTAGCTGTGGCTCCTGTTTGGTGAAATGAAAATCTGCACCCACGGCAGCCCTTTATGGATAAGGTTGATACCTCTCCAGCAGCCAATCAGCTGTTTAATGGTCATATAGTAATTCAGGACACCAAAATTCAAAATTAACAACATGTTCTTATCCTAAAGTAGAAACTTCTAACAAATTGTATAGCAAAGTTAGTAGATTATGGGGTTTTTTAATTGTTTTTTTATTTTTATTTATGTATTTATTTTTTATCTGCCGCGCTCAAAGCCTTGATTGTTGAATTGTTGTATTCTGGATAATTGCTGTTTGCCAGATTTATTTTTTTATAATTTTTGAGCAAGACAACATATAAACATGTCAAATATTACAGTGTCGTTTGAAAGTAATGGAATGGCAGGTTTTTATTTTTTCTTGTATTATTTTTGTATATACTGAAGATAAATGATGAATACAAGATGATAGATGAGAATTTCTGACTTTTATGTAATAACATATAGATTAACTTACCTTTTTTATTTACTCCACAGATATTTGTTGATAATGAAGCTGCACATTTTATTTTTTTTGGATCTGATTGGTAAGAAATTATTTAGAACTCTTTTATATTTTATGACTTTAAGAGAAATTGTATGATTTTTAGAAATAATTTATTTTTTATTATAATTGATTACTCACAACCAGAAACACCACAATAATGATTAGTAAATACTACGTGCAATCGGATTAGTCAGCTATCTAGGGGTTAATAGATATTATCCTGAGTGGATAATACTTCAATTAAAATGATGGAAAGTCAAGTTTGTCATAGTCACCTCAAGCAGACAGCATCTAAAAACATCTTTTCAGTTTATTTTTTTGTGTTTCTGAGTAGTATATACTAAAATTTTAAATATGTTCAAAACACCCAGTTAAAGGGTGCAATTTTCTGGTTTTCATGTAATACTATACATTAAAAACATTGTTAACTCTTTTTGCAGTATCAATTCACTTGCCTCTTCCAAAAAGGTTAAAATCTATTTAAAAAACCTTGTTTTAGTTTTTCTTCATGTTGTGTGTAGTATATACTAAATCTTGAGTGGGATTAACACTTGAATGAGTTTAAAAACATGCTGTCACCTAATGTGCTTTGTCATGCTTTAAATAGTCTACATATTTAATTTTTATTAAGTCTGTTTTTATGTTTATGTGTAGTATATTCTATATACTTATTTCAGGCTTTTTTCAGGCAACTTAATAATAGCAATAATAATAATAATAACAATAATAATAATAACAACAATAACAACAACAACAACAATAATAATAATAATAATAATAATAATAATAATAATAATAATAATAATAATAATTATTATTATTATTATTATTATTATTATTATTATTATAGAGTAGACGCCACCTGTGGTTGCCACCTGGGAAAAGCAGGTGTTGTGCAGGGTTGTTTAAAGACCTGGCAACCTGGCAAGGTACAAGAACAATGGCAACAGGTTGTACTAGGTCTAATTTTGGGGTGTCAGAGTGAATATGTGCAATCATCTACAATCCCCCCCATTATTTTATTTTATTATAGAGTCATTTTCGCAAACTATACTTTTCTTTCCATTTTAATATTATAACCTATTCCCAGAAAATGTGCACACAATTAAGGGGGACGAATACTCTTGCCAGGCATTGCATCTATTGCTTTAGTGCTGTGATGCCAGCCATGTCTCTCACTGTCTATGGTGAGAGGGATGTAAAAGAACTATTGCTGATTTTCGTCAAGAGTAGGCTGCATAGCCGTCAGCGTGTTTCTGCCCTGCGATGGCCTGGCTAGCCG
Source organism: Neosilurus hyrtlii (assembly GCA_028564935.1). NCBI lineage: Eukaryota > Metazoa > Chordata > Actinopteri > Siluriformes > Plotosidae > Neosilurus > Neosilurus hyrtlii. The sequence continues at coordinate 17,382 of JAOUQZ010074424.1, forward strand.
TCCAGGGTGTACTCTGCCCTCGCCCAGAGTCGGCTGAGATGTGCACCATCCTCCCCGCGACCCTAATTAGGATTAAGCAGTTCAGAAAATTAATTAATGAATGAATGTCTTTCATATATTTATCTGTTTGTTTACAACAGGTATCCGATTTGCCCTGTCCCAACCTGATCCGAATAAAATTGCCCCACTTCTCATTAAGCAACAAATGACCTGGCCAATGGCACAGAATTACTGCAGGGAAAACCACCTTGATCTGTTTACCATTACTAACTCAAGTGACCAAGAAAAGCTAATTGAAGAATTGGAGATGAAAAATGTGATTGATCCTGTCTGGATAGGTCTGTACATTGATCTGGACAACTGGTACTGGTCATATAATCATCTGCCATTGAATAATATAAGTCTAAGGAGCTGGAAAACAGGATTCCCTGATAATGCATATGGAACAAGTGTGTGTGGGATAGTTGATGTTGATGGCTACTGGTCGGCTTATCCCTGCTTCCCTAAAGGAGGCTTTCTGTGTTATGATGGTGAGTCACCAAGCTGATTTCTGATGATGTTAAGTGTATTATTAAATTAAATTTAAGTCCATCTGGATAAGTGCGTTCTTGTTGGGTAGATGTAATTAAAAAACTTAAATCGATCGCTATTTTTCAGCAAACAACAGTCCTGCTAACAGATTTGTTGGCTATGGTACACCCACCTTAAACTGGCATGATGCT
>JAOUQZ010074432.1:0-18102 GCA_028564935.1 Neosilurus hyrtlii
CAGGGTGTACTCTGCCCTCGCCCAGAGTCAGCTGAGATGGGTGCCAGCCTCCCCGCGACCCTAATTAGGATTAAGCGCTTCAGAAAATGATGATGATGACATTTCCAGGGTGTTTTTTTTTTTCCCTTTCCATTTGTTAAGTGTATTTTATTTATGAACATGACAAATATCCAAGTGTAGATTTCACCACTAATTTAATCAACACTGTTTGACATTGAGAAGAAAAAGCTATTAAAAAAACATGCTTATTATTTCCTGGTGTGTGTCTGGTGGATATTTGAAATATCTTTTAATCAGTAGTATGCAAAAAAGGCACTTTGGTGCACACACTAGTCACTATTTGGTACCTGAGTCTGGGTTTTCTGAACCAGACCTGTGCGCATTCGTATATTCTGGCGGTCTCCATGGTGCTGATGTTGTTAAGCGGCACCACCGGGCGGTATAAAAGTGCGATGGAGACGCTGAGAGTGAGCACAAGATGCTCCCCCTGAGTCTGGTGTCGCTCAGCGCTGCTGTCAGCGAGGCGGTAACTGACCGATACACGGATGGAGCGGCTCCGGTTCTGGCTCAGGAATCCATGTGTCCCGGGCTCGCTTTGGCCCGCTCGGCAAAGCAACCGGCCCCAACTCCGCTCTCCAGCGAAGTGTCTCACCAGAACGGAGGGGGGTATAAGATGAGGGGGGTCCAGACCCCGTACATCATAGCCATCTGGCTCTTGCTGGCCAGCGTCGCCAAAATATGTGAGTAAGAGCGGTGCGTTGCGTCACCGGGTCAAAGCTGTCCGGCTTGGCTGTATTGTTCGTCCTTGCTGTGTGCCTCTGTGCTGTATCTGCTACACAAAGGGTCATGGCGCTTCAAGACCCTTTCAGGTGTCTGGAAAGTCATGTGATGATCATTTTAGGAAATGAATTTTACACAAAAGCTGCAGACACTCGGGTTTCTCCTTAACTCAGGTGAGAACAGTTCAGTCAACCTGCTGCTCCTACTGTATATGTGGTACATGCATATATAATCATTTATAAAAACATAATACACATATACACACACATAGCCTGATATCTCAGTGATGTATCAGCTCTGTCTGAGTTTACAATCCTTCACACTGGATGATGTGTGAACACAGTAATGCATTATATAAGCTATATATTATTTTGTATAATTATGCATTAATACACATGTATTATCACTGCTTATGTTCTGGCAATTTTCTGTACATCTTTCACCACTAATATGTTCTAACTTCACGGCGTGGTGACAAAGTGGTTAGCACGGCCGCCTCACAGAAAGGAAGATCCTGGGTTCAGGTCCTTGGTGATGGAGTTTCTTTGTATCTTTGCATGTTCTCCCCATCCTTGCATGTATTTCCTTTGAGTGTGCCAGTTATCTCGTACAGTCCAAAAACATGCACATTAGACTAATTGGCTGTTCCAAATTGCCCCTGGGTTGCGTGTGTGTGTTGGCCCTGTGATGGTCTGGCGAGCTGTTCAGAGTGTATTCCCTGCCTTTGCACAATGTTGGCTGAGGTAGGCACCAGCTTCCCCAGAATCCTAGTAGGATTAAGCAGTTGGGTAAATTTACATTTACAGTATTTGGCAGACACTTACCCAGAGTGACGTACAATTATCATTTATATACAACTGAGGGTTAAGAGCCTTGCTTAAGGGCCCAACAGTGGTGACAGTGGGAATTGAACCGCTGACATTCGGATCAGTAACCCATCACCTTAACCACTAAGCCACCACTGCTCCCGTCACTGTAAATGAGTGAGTAAATGATTGATATTTGCTGATTTCAGTCCATTCTGAAATCTGTTCACTTTAAAATCTGCTGGAAAACAAATATTTAATGCTTCTACTATAAATCAGCCAATCTTCTCTCATTAAAAGTTATTCACATAAAGTGAGGTGGATGTCACTGAAGTGTCCACCGAGACATAATGCTTATTCAATTTACTGACATTCACCAAACTTAAGCCAAATGATTGTTTACAGGAACATAAGCAAACTAAATCAAGATGTTTCTAGTTTATTTTTACATATTTAACCATGACAGAAGCAAGTCAGGTTTTTTAATCATTCAGAGTTTTAATAAACACAAAAAAACAAACTAAAATGAGATTTTTATGATTTATTTTTCCATCTTTAAAGCAATAATGGGACCACCTGTCAGTGCTTGTCAGCTGCTTTGATTTAAACATTATCCACTTAGGATAATATCTATCATCCCCAAGGAAATCAATCAAATCATGATGTTGCTGTTTCATTTATATTTATAGCTGTTAGCTGCTGCTGCATGTTGTGGACAATATAGAAATGGTTTGCCTTCAGTGAAAATGAAGCACTTAACTACACCGTTAGGGGTATAATGTCTGGTCACTAGGGTAGTACTCTCTGAGGGAAATATTTGCATCCTTTATATACTTCTCGAGAACAAATACACCCTAAAAACATACATATTGTTATCTTAAAGTCCAATAATGTTCCCAAGTCTAGAAATGGACTCCTACTTTAACCCTGTCTTACAGGTTGATATTTGATAACTGCAACTCTACTTGCTCGTTTGCAAACAGTATAATTTTTTGTGATTTGCCAGGCAAAATCCTTGATTTATCTGTCAAATAATGTTCTATACACACCTCTCTTCAGTTCTCTTCCTGCTTTGTCTTTTTGTTATTAGCAAAACCTTTTCGGTTGACGTCACTGCCATCTTTTCCCTCAGAGATCCCCCCCCCAGACTGCTCTACACACATACTTTAATTTTATTATTTCAACTTTGCGTTAGACTCTAATATCTAACTTAATTTTTATGGTTGCTTGGAAGCTGGAACACCTATTGGCTGCTATACAGAAATCATCTCATCTCAAACCTTCAACTCCAGGAGAACATGCTGCTCTTTCTCCCTGTGCAGCTGCTCCTGGAAATAACAGTGGGTATTTTAGGGTTAGCTGCTGGGCTGAGGATATCTCTGTGAGATTATGCTTATTTAACTAGTCAGCTTAACTGTTCATAAAATAATTAGTAGCTACTCTGAATAAAATCCATGAGTGGCACAGTGGCTTTGTGGGTAGCACTGTCTCCTCACAGCAAGAAGGTTGTGGGTTCAAATCTTACAGTTGACAAGGGCTTATTCGTGTGGGATTTGCCTACTGGTAAAATGCTTTTGTGAGGGGGAGTGGGGACAGGAAACAGGCAGATAAGCAGGTAGGTGTTTTTCCTGCATAAATTTGTGTTAGTTGGGCACAAACCCTTTAAGTATTTTAAGTTGATGGATGATTCTTTATTGAAAAATGCATTTAGGTGTTTAAAAATTGCACAACTGGACCTCAAATGGTGCTACTTTATACAAATTATATATATGCTATCATGTCATTGTTACAGTTGTGTTGAAAAGAGCCCACCACCCAAATATCTGTTCTGCAGTGGTCTTATGGTGGACTGCAGGGATGTATCTTAGTCTTTGGGTGCCATAAGTGGTATCATACTAAGCACTGGTAAAAACTGCAGACCACAGCTGGCCAGTTAAAATGATAGGTATAACTAATCACTGTTTGGGTGGATGTAGTGTTTTCCAATAATTTTTTTTATGTTGGTGTACTATTATGCATTGTATAGAGTAAAGCAGGGAGCTGCTATTATGGTCTAGTGGTGAGTAACAACTTTCCTGGGCGCTTGGATATATTACAGTAGTTGGATCGAGTGAATCTCACTCTTTGGCACAGAATTGAACACCCAGAACAGCACTTCTAGTCTATGGCAATGAGTCGTGTATAGTCAGCAGAGGCACTTTATAGGGAAAAGGAGACGACCTGTGGACATGCACAGGGGTCGTATTGTAAAAGAAAAATTCCATTGGGATTGAATAGGTCTTAGCGTAGCAGATGGCAAACCTTGAACTACACCGGAAATCTGTATATTAACCAGGGAGTTCAAAAATCCATTAATGTTCATATCTAGTTCAAAAGTAGCATTGTTAAATATTTAGACATTCTCCAAGATTAAAATATGAAATACTTTTTCGTCTTTTGCTGGAAGAAACAAATGAAATTAATAAAGATTAGCTTTATGGTCTTCTTATTTATTGAGCAGTTAGAGTTTGTTTAGATCAGATAAATATAGTCATAATTTTCCTTTTATAATATCATGAGACTTTGTATTAAATACATGTGGTTACATGGCAAGGTGGCAAGTGTGGTTAGCACATCTGCCTCACAGCAAGCGGCGTTTCTGTGAGGAGTTTGCATGTTCTCCCCGTGCTTTTTTTTTGGGTTTCCTCCAGGTACTCCGGTTTCCTCCCACAGTCTAAAAACATGCACAGTAGGCTAACTGGCTGTTCCAAGTCAACCCTAGGTCTGAGTTTGAATGGCTGTATGTGTAGCACCAAGCTGCTACTGTTTGGACCTTGATCAATGCCCTTAACCCTCAACTGCTCAGCTATATAAATAATATAACAATGTAAGTCCCCCTGGATAAGGGTTTCTAATAAAATGCCACAAATATAAATGTCAAATTATAATTATCTTTATTATAGTCCAGCCACATTTCTAATTCTCATCTTTGCTACATTTTAAAAATCTTACTAGAACTAGTTTTGCACCGGCACAAAGAGGCAAGGTGCTGTTTGCTGGCCAAACAGCTTTATCCTACTAAGGTCGCGGGGACGCTGGAGCCTATCTCATCTGACTCTGGGTGAAGGTAGGGTACACACTGAACAGCTCACCAGTCCATCACAGAGCCAATATGCACATCCATTCACACTGTCGCTCACACCTAAAATCAATTTGTATCAGATAATTAGCCTAATGTGTACAAGTCTTTGGACTGTGGGAGAAAACTGGAGTACATAGAGGAAACCCACGCAGGAACATGCAAACTCCAAATGCCTGTGAGTTGAATTCCTTTTTACTGTGAGGTGGACATGCTAACCCCTTTTCCTATGTGCTGCCCTTTTAAAGGGTCATATTTTAAGGAAAAAAGAATGTTGACTGAGCATGAGCAACTTGGGTAATTACAGAAGTAGAAACCCTGTTTGGTGCATTTCCTACACAAGCACACCTGCTTTAGCTCTGCAGTTAATGACCAGTTGTGGTGGGTGTTTTAAAGCTATAAATAAACACAGAAATGACCATGCTGTGCTGGGTGCTGACTTTCTTGGATTGTTGCCCTCCACCCAGAGTTGACATCCTCTGCATGTTCATAGTCACACTATCTCCTCCTTTAAACATGCCACACCAGATGCTTATGCTCAGTAAAACAGGTACGCAGTGGCACATCAGACATAGCTGACTATAGCTTTAATCTTCTCGTGATACGTCATCCAGGAACAGAAGGATACTGGCGGTGGAAAAAGCCATTGGTGAATTTCTACAGATGTATAATGATGTCTGTATTTTTATTTACTGGTGTAAAGTGAGGACAAATAAACACCACTGCTCCATGTCTGGCCCACAAGCCAGTAATGACATTTTCTATTTTCAGCATCTCTCTTCTCTCTCTCTCTCTCTCTCTCTCTCTCGCTCTCTCTCTCCACTTCATTTCCACCAGCACTGCCATCAAAATTCACGCTGAATATTTGTCTTGCATTTTGGAAAAGAAGGCAATGGAATTGTAATATCTAAAGCACCTGTATGTTTCTCTCCTGAAGTTGAATTCACAAACAGTTAAGATAACATGTTTGTATCCCTCATGGTTTTCTTAAAGGTAAAACACATAACATACCTACACTGTATGCCCAGCAGTGTGTGGACCCCTGAGCATTGCATCCATTAGTACTTGTTTTAAATCTTATTTCAAATTTTACCCCTCTTGGTGTTATAATATTCTCCACTCTTTTGCCAAGGCTTTCCTTTAGGTTTTGGAGTGTGACTGTTGGGATTCGGGTTCATTTAGCCGCAAAAACCTTGGTGAGGTCATGTACTGATATTGGATGGTGATGGTGAGGAGGTTTGGGGTGCAGTCAACATTCCATTCATCAAGAAGGTGTTCAGTGGGGTCAAGGTCAGGGCTCTGTGCAGAACACTCAAATTCTTTCACCCCAAAATTGGATTGCAAAGTCATGTCCTCCTGGAGCTCGCTTTCTGCTGAGGGGCGTTGTCATGGTTGACAGGCTCAGAGTGTGATCGCCAACCTTTGGGAAAATGGTGGCTGAAAGCATGGGGAACACACAGAAATGGGGGGGGGTTATTCTATGAAGAGCTGAGTCCTTGATTAACGTTGACTTCAGGTCTTTAGGCCCATTTATGTTCAATGCTAAAGACAGATAGAAATATAGGACAATATTTCGGAAAACTTCGGGATGCGTAAGAACGGAGCAGTTCCATTGGCAACCATGGGGGTGCTGTAACCGGTATTTCACACGAGAGTCACAACTTTATGAAGAGAGGTTAGGTTTTTAAGAAATCATAAACATCCACATGTTACTTCACCCAGCCACAGGAACAAACATTTGATGGAGAACATATGGGAGGCAATTGGACATTAATTAGATGATAGTGAAGAAGAAATGGCAGTCCATGTGTGACTGATTTGTTTGTGTCCATGAGCAAGTAAGGCAAAATAATTCTCCATCTTTATATCAATGTTTTAATGGCCTCACAGACCACCGCCGTCTACCATTCGTACTCCACTTTCTTTATAAAGTATATTATTACTATCTCCTTCACTGTCACCATGTCATCCCTGAACTGCCCATCTATTGGATGTATTGTTTAATATTGATGTAAATGATATGTGGATATATGTAGACGGTTGAAACGTTTGAAACAGTTGTTTTTATTTTTGTACGTGAAGGGAGCATAATTTGGGCGTTTGGTCTCATTGCCTGTGAGTTACTGATTGGTGGGTTGGAGTTTCAAGCTACTCAGCCAATCTGCACCTGTTGGGTTCTTGAGCTTGATCAACAAGCCTTTGAGCTCAACCTATTCACATCGAGGGAGAAATATGTGACCCAGTCTGGCAAAATGAGTCACAGTGACCAAACATTCAAAATTAAGTTAGCCATAGCATTTTAAAGCTTAGAGTCTCCTTTTTTTAAATGGTATGGCTAACTCAATTTTGAATTTTTGGTTACTGTGACTCATTTTGCCAGACTGGGTCACATTTTTCAAAAGAAAATTTCCTGTTATGCAACAGGACATTGATCACAGCCATACTAGTTTCTATCCTTATTCATGTATGTCCTGTTTATTTTCCTTACCATGTTGTTGTTGTTGTTACAGAAAATACATTTTTTATAGCACCTGTAGGTGCACTGCTCATTACACCAATTATTACAAACCAAAACCAAGGTCAATATTTACCATGCCTGCTGTCTCATGGGACGATGTGCCTGCACCGAGCAACTGTGTCTCCCAAAGGAATTCAAGCACTTATCCACTAGCAGCCATTTAAGACCTGGAAGTTTTTTAAATACATTTTTTTCTTTAACAAAGATCTTCTTTAAGAAAGTATTTTCATTCAGTGCTTCAATTTTAAGATGTTCTGTATAAGTAGTGTCTTAGAGGTGCTCCACAACCCTTATTACATCACCAACTGACAACAGCATAGCTCTTATCTGATTGGAGGAAGCAGGTACTGAGCTTTAATGCCCTTTCTACTCCAGAACAATTGCAATCTAAAAGCCTGAGTATGTTCGTGAAAATACAGTTTGAGCTTAGTGTGATGGATAGAGATTGTTTCTATCTTTTACGCTCTGTGGCTTGACTGACTTTAAATGCACACATTGATTGTTTCAGGTGTGTGTGTGTGTGTGTGATAGAGGATGGGAATGGATGTACAGTATGTTGTGTGTGTTTTTCTTGTGCTCCAATGAATGACTCACAATACAAAACTGATTGATGAGTCCCTAGTGGAGGCAAGATTGTGTGTGTGTTGTCTTCTGACCCCTCAGGGCATGAAAAACATGAATAATTATTGGCATTAGATTCACCCATTATCCACCTGCATCTTCATCCTTTTTTCTTTTACCCCCTTCTCTCTATGCATGTGTGCATATATTTAGACTTTGTTAAGGAGACAACCTGTAGATCACCATGTCATGTTATACAGAGATCAGGGTCACTCTGTGAAATTTACACTACTTTGGGACATTTTAAATTACAATACAACTGCTGACAGTTAGTTTTCAGTTGGACTCCTGCAAATGATTTGCACAATATCATTCACATAAATGGTCCACATAAGCAATCAATTTGTGTGTAATTGTTTCTATATGGAAGGAGAAGTTTATTTATTGCTTTGTGTAAGAAGCCTCCATTGTCAGAGTTTTGTAATAATGAAATAATAACCAGAATTCTGACCAAGGAGGACTTAGTGGTATTTCTTGGCATGAAAACTTGTATTGTTTCTTATTTGCAGAGCTCCTGACTGGAGTCCCACAGGCATGGAACATGACTTTGCTGGTTGTCCCGTGTCCGTGCTTGAGTTAGTTCTGATTGGCTGTTATGTAGATTTTTATTTACTTATTTATATGTTATGTAAATATATAGATGTTTATGTATTAATATATGACATAAGCATAAGTCCAAATAGAAATGTCCTTCCTATGCACAGGGCTCCAACCCAGGATCTTCCTGCTGTGAGGTATACATGCTAATTACTGAACCTAATATGTTGTGGCAAAAGATGTCCAGTTCATGACGCAAGAGATCCAGATTAATTTTTCAGATGTTTATTTAGCTTTTAGGAAAAGAGAAGCATACAATCAATCACACAAAAGAAATTGCTGGACCTTGGACCCCGTCTACCATTTTCTAGCTCCGATTCAATCCCCAAAGTTCCTCCTCATGCTATGATTGATTCCTAGATGCTGAGTGGTCCATCAGGACCCCCTTTTATACCTTCAAGTTCCCCATCTTTTCGGTTCGCAAACAATTAATTTCTGCCATTACACTTGTTAAGATTGGTTACTTTAGGCTTATCACTATGTTGAGACTAGCTTAGCAAAAAAAAAAAACCCAATTGCTTCACTATGTCTTAACCCTGTATTTACTGTGTGTCTTTAAGTGACCTTGAAGGTCTTAGCTCAACGCCACCTGGTCGAGCTCCCAGAGCCAAGAACATTGTGTTGTCATCGAGCGATCCTTGTACTGAATTCAATGGAAGAAAATAATCTTGCACTCACTTCAGTGAATAAACTCCTCATACAACAGTCACATGAATCATCCAATAATCAAATAGTACAGTAAATCATACAATTGCTCTTCTATAGGTATAATCATTATCAATTTAAATATAAGACTTTTCATTGCACTTTTCATTGCACAGTTCTCCATTTCAGGATTACAAATGTCTTTAAATGAAGGAATTCATTCATGTTGATGTTGTTCATGATCAATAATTAATTCCAGTACATGATAGAGAAGTCCAGCAATTTGCACAAGATTTATTGAGGACCAAATATACAACATTATGACATTTCAGACAGGCAGGCCATAGGTCTTCCTCAGTTCATGGGTCCAAAACCACACAGCGCCCCCAGTGGTGCCTGATACCCCTGATTTTTTCCTCTACACCTCCATGCCATCCACAGATATTACATGCATTAGTAAGTTGCATATATTCAGATCCAAATCAGGTGAATGGTTTAAAAAGTGACAGCAATTTTTATTTGTCTACCATAAAAGGGGCTTTAAAGGACCAAAACTTCTTGGATAAACTAACCAGTATTCAGAATTCCAATTCAGTATTACATCCAGTGTCCTATTCAATGCCTCCTTGTGATAGTACTGAAGCATCACCATTACCTCTGATTCTAAGACTATTGTTGTGCATTTGATGAAGATGGCTGAAACTCCAGAGTGAGACTAGTCCAACAACCATAAAACCAAAGCAGCTATATTTCACACAGGTTCAGTGACATTAGGGTTAATAAATAGGACATTAATAAGCCTCATTGTAGCTATGGGTACTTTTAGACAGACATAACACAATACAGGGCCCTGGAAGTGAGCCATTTTTCCATGCTTTGCTATGGATTAAATGACTTAAATTGCAAATACCAAGAGGAGATGCTCATTAGAGGATTTAATTTATAAGGTCCTCAGAAGATATAAGTCATTAAAGGTATGGCTCCAGCAGGACTAGTGTTCGGCTTATGTGTGATGCCAGGTTCAGTACAAAGCTGTTGGCTGTATTGTCATGAAATCTCACTTTCAAAAATGCCACTTGCTGTAATACTATGTGAGGTAATCTTTTGTGACCTGTGACATTTCTGAATGTTCCCTAAAGAATTCTCGTTAATGTGCTCCCATTGTTCTACCTCAGCTACTTCAACCATCATAGCTAAGAAATGTCTCCAATATTGCCAGGTGAAATCACATGTGGAATCAGTACAGTCCCACACCACTGTATATTTTTGTTACATTTATATACTGTGTACACTCTTTAAAAGATTAGGCACGCTTTTTAAAATATAAACTTAGATTTATATATTGTATAGATTTTTTTTTATAGATTAGCAACTCAGTGCAAAAAATATTTTAGATTTCCAAATATTAGTTTTCCAGCATGAAATTAAATGTTACAGAAATTTTTGTATGCGAATAAGGAAACCAGCATATTGTCTAAGAAGCCATTTTTTAGACAAAAACGTAATGAAGGTTGCTGGGTTTTTTTTATTCAAATAAAGATGCAAGTGTGACAGTTAAAATCTTCAGGAGAACTGTTCAAGATTCTCAGTAAAACTTGCAGATCATTACCGTATAAAACTGCACAAACTGTGCCTGAGACTGCAAATTTTTTATAGCAAAGGGTCATCACACCAAATATTTACTTTGTTGTACTCATTACTGTTTGGTGTGCTTTATATATTTTTTTTAAACAGGGAAACATTTAATTTAATTTAATTACTGCCTCCAGGTGTGGTACCTGCCCCAGGTTGTGTGCCAGACTCAAAAAGTTATGTAGAGGTAAGGATAAAGTTTTTTTTTCTACAGTTGGGTGTGTTACCCATTAAATTTTGGAAGGGATGTGTGTATGGGATCATTTTCTTTAATGTGTGTCAAATGTTCATCAGACACCCACTAGGGGGAGAGAATTCATTATAGCTATGCCAAGTTATAATAATGCATTTGTGCCTGCCAGAGGTTCCTTGCACTCTATGAGAGCCCCTTTAGTTATTTATATGTTAATAAAAGGCTTTTTATTAATTATTTTCTTAACAGTATTTGTACCTATGACATTAACAGTGTAAATTTGCATCAGAGCATCCACTGTTGTGCAGGATTACCCATCTTTTCATTTGTAATAAGTGATAATATAATCAGATTTGGGACAATAAGAAAATTAAATAGTTTTCAGATGGTTATTCCAGTTATCACCTGCTAATACCTCATAATAATAATAATAATAATAATAATAGTAATAATAGTAATAATAACTCTAATCGGCTTGGCATAAAATGTTCTAAATCTTTAAGTATATGGTTAAATGTCAGCTCAGAATCAATGTTTCATCGGAGTACTCTTTTATTACTGCTCACACAGTGTTTGTTGCTAATGTTTCACTTTACTAAAGTTAATGTAGTTGCAGTCAGTGAACTTTGACCACCATCATAGATTCCCACATAGCTTTAGGGAAAGAGAACCTCTACATTACTGGCTGAGTGATGGAGCATTATAGGATTATAACTCCATCAAAATACAGCTAAATTAAAGTCGCTGAGGGAATGGTAGCCTGGCTTATTTGGTAAAGTGTTTAATATCGGGCATGACTGTGGAATTTGTATGACTGTCTTAATTAGTATTTATTTGATTTAGTATTTGTTCCCATTATACAATTTAGCACCACTGTTAGCTATAATGCTTGAAATGATACAGAATGAGTCCAAGCTTTTTTCCTGGACTAATCAGGCTCTAAACAATGCACTTGTTGCTCCAAAGAAAGAGAATAAAACCGAGGCACTGGTGGACTGGAGTTTAACACTTTACCAAACACACTAGACGTGTTCTTGAAAGTATAAGAAGTGGTTCAGTATCAAGACATCAAATGTGATATACCAAGAGCAGGAGGAGACTAACTTCAGATTATGTTACTTTAACTGGCTGGCATTTGTGTAATAAAGGATTTGAGTCAGGATTTTTGTGATTGATCTTGAGCCTTTAATGGGTTCATGTGCAGGTCCACTGAGTCTCAGGTTGAGGCCTTATCTCCAGCATGTGGTCTTTCTTGGCTATGAATCATCTGATCTGGAAAGAAAATTGTTGGGTTTTACTGTGGCTTTTGTTTAGGATTCTAATTTTTTATGAATACAAGCATGCTGGGAAAAAAAAAACGCTGTGAAAACTGCAGATAAGTGCTGTTCTTCATACGAGAAGCTGCTGTCATTTAACTAATTCATAACCCTATCCAACCATCCATCCATCCATCCCTCCAGCTATCCATTCATCTGTCCATTCATTTTCCTTTCCTCCCACCTTTCCACTACTTGGTAGCAAGAGATAAGTACTCTGTCTGTACTTTTACACATTCATAACCCCATCTAACCATCCATCCATCCATCCATACATCCAAATATTCATCCTACTCTCCATTAATCTGTCTATTCGTTTTCCCTTCTTGTCATCTTTCCCCTATTTTATAAGCAAGAGAGTTCAGTTGTGTTAAAATAATATCTTTATAATTAACAATTCTGTGCCCGAGACAAGGTGGATGTTGCTGAATAGTAACTACTAGATTCATCGCCATCCACCGAGAATTTTTAAACAATATATATTACAAGAAACATAAAAAGCAAGGCAAAGAAGCAAACTAAAATGAGATTTTTATAGTTTATTTTCACATATATTTTAGCTATGACAGACACAGGTCAGGTGAGCTATGCGCTGTAAGCTGAGCTAGCAATGTGGAGCTAATGTTGTCTGTTTAGCCTATTCAAATTTTAATACATATTACACAGAAATGAAAGTAAACTGAGCTCCGTAAAGGAGTTTTCGTATATAACACACAGAATCGTGAAAATAAAATGAGTTTTTATGGTTTGTTTTTTCATATTTAAAGCATAATAATGATGACATTGCTTGCTCCGTGTGGTTGTGACAAACAGTGAGTGTCCATCGTACTGATTCAAGAATTATCCAGTAATTTTTTAAAGTAGTGTTTTTTACTCCAAAGATAGTGGACCAATCAGATTGTTCCATTCCTGTGTAGTATATACTTCATTCATTAATTTTCTGAACCGCTTAATCCTAATTAGGGTCGCGGGGAGGCTGGCACCCATCTCAGCCAACTCTGGCCGAGAAAAAAATACCCCCCAAAACAACAACAACAACAAACAGGTTTACTAACAGGACCATAGGAGTTTTTATACTGCTTATATTTCCTCACAGCTATGTGTAAGCTGTGCTCTTTTTCAGCCTCCTTCCTCATCGTCAGCATCGGTGGAACGCTAGTGGGACTGATCTTCGCTGTTCTCCTGGCCTTCATCACTCGTTTCACCAGGAGAGTGTGCATCATCGAGCCGCTGTTTGTCTTCTTGTTGGTGTACCTGGCTTACCTCACGGCCGAACTCTTCTTTCTCTCAGCTATTCTCTCGTATGTACAGATTTTCTCAAATCATCTCTGTCTGCATGAGTCATAACTGACCTAATACTAAGTAAGAGCTTTAAGCATGATGGGAAGAACCGAGGGATTCATGCCAAGAGAAAGTTAGGAAACTGGATTAAAGAGGATTGAAAGGCAAGTAGAAAAAAAAATACAGTGAAAAAATTAGGGATGAGGAAGAGACAAAGATTCGGAAAGTGCTGTGTGAACTTTATCAGAATTCAGATAGACTGCAGGATGTTCAAGAATTGTCAGCCTTCATATGATATAAATTTTTCAATATAAAATATCAATATTCAATATTGCATAGGATTGGCATGATCTGATTGGTCCACGGGGCAGCATGGCGCCATAGTGTTTAGCATTTCCGCCCCATCGAAAGTTTTTCTGTGTGAAGTTTGTTCTTACTGCGCTTGTGTGGGTTTCCTCTGTGTACTCTCCAGTCAACACTAGGTGTGATTGGAATACAATCTGGCAGGGTACCATGCGCCAAAACTCACAACCTAATAGTTAGTCCAGGTAGTGACATGTTTTAGGGAGGTATTAAGATATTGATGAATGCTAACAAAGTGCACATGAATACAGGGAGTCCAACTTTAGGGGTGTGTAAGGCAGGTATTTCTCAGTGAGCCTCGATCTACATGAGCATGGCTTCACAGCCCCTCTCCCCTGAGTGGGTTCGAAAGGGGTACACCCTGAACAGCTTGATGGAATACCAAAGAGCCAACGCACACAAAACCATTCACACTTACATTCACAACAAGGGGCAATTTGGAACAGTCACTAAGCCTACTAAGAGGAAACTGGCATACCCTTGAGGAAACCCACATGAGCACAGGAAGAATATGCAAACTCCACACAGAAACTGTCCGGGACTCGAACCCAGGACTTTTTTGCTGTGAGGCAGATGTACTAACTAATACATCACCACGCCGCCTAAGTAATGCATGAAAATGTAAATGTATAACCAGAGCAGATGTTTAGATATAAGTCTCATGTGAGGGCTGCATGTCCGTGCCAAGCGCCATCTTATTCTCATGTGACTTTCATGTGTGACTTGAAAACACACAGATGACGAACTCATTGATGCATTGGTAAAGCTGTTCTCAGTGTAAATATGTGATGATTTTGTATAAAGAGTAAACGATATTACATTTTTGTGATTATATAGCAATATGGGTACATGATAACGAATCCACCCAGAAGCAGCAGCACTGAATGAAGTTGAGTGTTATACATGATTCACATTCAGTTACACTAAACAGCAGCAAAGCTGAAGTGTCCTTCAATTCCGTCATCGGTTTATTGTCACTACTTTAGTCTTTTTTAACAGTAAGTCAGCACTTATATTACCATCTGTGTCCCCTCCAGTAGTTGTACTGATGAGTAGAAGAAGAAGTGTCTCTGTAGCTCTCAGTTCCAGAGTTTAGGCAACCTTGGGAAAGGTGTGTTTTTGTGTAGGACGTGTAATAATAGTAATTTTATTAAAAAAATATTTTTCTAACAAAGCTACATTGGCCAAATAGACAAAAATAAAATGGGTAGAAAACACACGTAAGAATGATTGGCAGTAAAATATACTGTAAATGGGAACATGCTTCAGTTACATTTTGTTTGTAGGACCTTTTATGGATGCCAGTAATTGTGACATATCTGTGATTTTAAAATGGATTTTATCCTATTTTAACTGGAATAACTTGGTGATGTTGTGGTTCCTAAAAAAAAAAAACCCAAAACAAAACAAAACAAAACAAAACATTTTGTCTTACTGTATTTGGGTACAATATTTAGGCAAAAATACTTAAAAGAAATTATAAAGGGTTCACAAACTTTCAAATACCACTGTACCTAGCACTTTATAAGCTTTTGTAGTTACCAAATCTAATGAGAAACCAGTTAACACTAGGTGCTTCCTGTTATCTAGCATAATTAGCATAACGGTACATAGTCTCGTCCAAGTTTAGCAGTTTGTATTTTTTTTTCTGAAGTCTGCGTATGTCTATTCTAAAAGTAGAATAATGCTTAGAAAAAAATGTCAAGAATGTACACACTCCTGGATTATATAGCAAACATATAGCAATGCATGAACTTAGGAGCTATGGTTTGTGTGTGTGCATGTGTGTGTGTGTGTGTATGTGTGTGTATGTGTGTGTGTGTGTGTGTGTGTGTGTGTGTGTGTGTGTGTGTGTGTGTGTGTGTGAGTGTGTGAGTGTGAGTGAAGCAATGCTGCTGGAATATTTAAACATCTAAATGTCACTGCTGTGTTTAGAAACAACCCAGCAGCACATACATTTCCGGCAACAGTAGAGAAAAACTTGGACCACTGCTAGACAAATTGTGTTAGGACTCGGTGAAATATTGATTAAATTATCGTGTCATAATATTGATATTGTCACCTAACTGAATACTATGAGTGTTGCAATGTATACAGAAATATCATATGTGGGCTGTTTCATGGTCAGGGATGTCTTTTTACAAGGGACCCCTTTAAGTAGGCACTTGCGTAATTTATGACTCTCTTCTTTATTGTTGTATGGAGAAGGAGTAGTCCCAGCTACACTAGTGAAATCTTTTCTCACTTCTGATAAACAGTGTTATCAGAGGAAAATATTGTTCAAGTACAGAATTAAATTTTCTCCACTGTATAAAAATAGTTTTTACCTGATAAAATTTTGAATCACACTCCTAATTACTAACTAACTTTTACTTTTGTAGGGATATTTTTATACAATCTAGAAAGATGTTCTGCTGCTTGTAAGCACTATTTTTTTACTATGCTAAGTGGCTTTTTATCGGGATCCTTTCTCCAGAAAAATGTCTTCTCCGCAAAGTAGACATTTCATGTGGCGGACAGAAGTGCTTTTTTCAGATATGAATTGCTTTTTCTAAAGCACCATAATACTTTATAGTTTGCTGAAAAATATCATTGGGATTGGATATGAAATACTTTCTGTACAGAGTTCTACATCAGCTTGGTATGCATGTCCATCGGAAAGTGTCTTCTCCGGAAAACCACAATGATTGTCACTGATGCTGTTGTTACTGCAGTTAATAATATATACAACTAATGTTGCATGTTACCTGTTTAGATAATGTGTTTAGTGAGCTTTAATTCTTAATGCCGTGACTTCTTTACAAGTGGTGCTAGATTCTATATTCTTAATTTTAGTTATTCTAGAGACCCTGTACTTGTTATACTTTCACCCAATGTAATTTAGACACCATTAGACCTGTAGCTCTGGTACTTCACACAAATATTTTAGTCTCATAAGGTGTTGACTGGTAACAAGAAACCACAAAAGCTAGGAGTTTTATTTTTGAGCTACTGGGAACCCAAAAAGTATTCCCTGATTGTGAAACAGCCCATATCAAGAAATAATACGACAGCTGCAGTGTTTTTATCTCATGAATACAATAATAAAGAGGCAGTATAATGTAGTAATAGGTAGATTTAGGTACTACATAAAAGTGAATCTCTTCATAAATACAGTATCTCTATTGTTAGGTGCCCGACGCTGCTGTTATGAGAGTAGCGTGGCTTATTTATTGCTGAATCAGCTTCAGCCCTGGAGGAAATAAATCAGTAAATCTTCCTTACATTTTCCGACTATATTCTGGAGTGAAAGCAGGAAAGGTTAACACTGGGTTTGCTTATCATTGCCCTTCACTAGCTGATTTCTGTATTCATTTGTATCACCTGTATTGTTAGATTAATTATCCATTTAACGAGTTTTTGTTCAGTGTTTTGTGTTGTTTTGCTTGATAAAAATTTGTCTGCTTGCAAGTTTGAGTGGTGGTTTATGAACCTCTATTTTTTGGTTTTCAGTTTCGTATTGGAAATGGTAATTGTAGCAGTTTTCATAAATCTGTTTTTATTACTGCCTTTAGTAATGCAAATCATCAATTCATAACAGCCAATCAGCATCAACTCAAATATGTACAACAACCACCGAAGTCATATTCTATGAATACGGGGCTCCACTCAGGAGGTCCGTGATGATTCGTAGAACTAACTTAATAAATATTAACCTATTTTATTTTAGTCTGACTGTCAGAAGCTTTATTAAAAACAAACTGTTGTAAACAGCAGAAAAAACATACAGAAAACAAGCTAAAGGCTACGAACAAAAGCAAAACATATATACAAGTTTGCACAAGTACGGGTTGGTGTGTACAAGAGCATGTGAACACTCCCTGGCGCCTGAATACTTCCAAACAGTCTGCATGTTCTATAGTGTTCTTTTGTCTCTGAATTGTATTTACCTTGCACAGTACTCTCTATATCAGGAGGTGTGGTGGTGTAGTGTTTAACAAGTCTGTCTCACAGCAAGAAGAGTTTCTGTGTGGAGTTTGCATGTTCTCCTCATGCTTGTGTAGGTTTCCTCGGTACTCCGGTTTCCTTCAATAGCCCAAAGACATGCACATTAGGCTAATTGGTTGTTCCAAAATACTCCTGTGTGTTTGCGTGTGAATGGTTGCACCAAATAGAAGTTCAGAATACCCACCCTTTTTGAAGTCCTTAGGGGGTGTGCTAGAGAGCGCTCCCCCTGGGGACTCTCTCGTCGT
>JAOUQZ010074505.1:0-18095 GCA_028564935.1 Neosilurus hyrtlii
ATATATATACACACACACACACACACACACTCAGGCGAATTTCATAATTGAATATAATGCTTGAGATTAAGTATGCCTTATATCACATAACTGCAAAGGAAGATTTGATGTATACACAGTCTCAATTTTGTTCACATACAGTGAACAGCTTTCTGAAATAACTATTACAGCTCTTTTAAATTTCTTTTTATTACAGTTGTTGACTACCCAACATATTGTGCAGCAAAATCCAAACTTTTGGAGGCTCAAGCATTTGTCAGTATACTATCAGAGTGCCTTTATACTGTTACATATATATTACATGATGTGTATGATCACGAGGTTTCAAAAATAACAGACTTACTAATACAAGTATAAACACGTGTGTTGTGTTGTACGCTTGCTCCTAACTCGCACCGCCTTAAGATGGTGGATTGCGCGCTTCCGCTTGACGTGCCTAAACGGACCAATTGCGTAACTATCTATCTACCGGTATCTATGTATATGTATATGTATGTATGAACGATCATAAACCGTTCGGATCTTGCATGGGCGCCGCCATACCGGAAGTCACGTAATGCAAACTTGACGCTGTGATTGGTCAATCTTCCAAATCTGTGATCTCGGTATTAAATAAAAGTCCATCATAAAAGCGTATTAAATCATAAAACTGACAACAATCATGAGTAAAACATTTTGGCTGTGCTTTAGCTCAACAGCTTATCTTATTATAATTCATTTTTTGTATGTCGTGGCTTTAAAGTCTTAAAACCTAATTATTCGTGAAACGATGTTTATTTTGACAAGAAGTTTTTAACGGAAGTAATGGCGTCATTTCCTGAGTTTGGTTCTGACGTGGATAACTAGGAGCAGAGGTTGGACTGAAGTAGTCTATCTCGGAAAGATTAGTTTTGTTATATTTCTGGTGTTTTGTCAGTGGTGTTAGTTGAAGTGTGCTGTGGTAAGATGTTGGATTTCTTTGTAATCTTTAGTAAAGGAGGGATAGTGTTGTGGTGTTTTCAGGGGGTTGGAGTGAGTGAATCTTTTACAGGCCCTGTAAACGCTCTCATCCGCTCCGTCATCCTTCAGGTAAGTTTATACACAACATTTTAAATTCTTGTCAAAGAAGATAAATAGTAGTAATTATAAATGCAGTACCTTTGCATTACCAGTACATTCGATGAGATTGTGTTTCCTGTCGCCGAGGCGTGTTTATCAAGTAAAGCAGTAACAGATGTTTGTTTTTGTTTGCTTGTTTTTTTACCAGTGATTGCGGACTGTATTAATAAGCGCATTATCGCCACACTTTGGTCTGGAGTTCTCTGCTTTGGCTTACAGACAGACAGTTTACTCAGTGTCGCAGTGGTTAGCACGTTCGCCTCACAGCAAGCAGGTCTTAGGTTTGATTTCCGGGCTCGGGCCGTTTCTGTGTGAAGTTTGCATTTTCTCTCCGTGCTTGCAAGGGTTTACTCGGGGTACTCCGATTTTCTCCCACGTTTCAGAAACATGCACGCGAGGCTACTGGCTGTTTCAAATCGCCCCTAGGTGTGAGTGTTGCCCTGGCGAGCTGTTCTGGGTGTACCCTGCCCTCGCCCAGAATCAAACATCTCTATTCATTCCAGCAGTAAGAGATATTGTTGTTGTTTATTGTCTTTTGACAGGAATTGGGGACTGTAGTAGGACATTATTGCCACTCTTTAGTCCTGACACTCTGTATTTATCACCACAGTGGGCGTGGCAATGCTTGTGACATCACAACCACTGACCAGTGAGATTCCACTGCAGAAATGGCATGAATAGTTTAGTGAATGTCCGATCCTCTCTCTGCTCTCTCAATTGTGCAGTCCTCTTTCTTTCCACTTTTTCTTGTGGTTTCTTGATCCACTCTTTCTTGACACTCTGTATTTATCACCACAGTGGGCGTGGCAATGCTTGTGACATCACAACCACTGACAAGTGAGATTCCACTGCAGAAATGGCATGAATGGTTTAGTGAATGTCCGATCCTTTCTCTGCTCTCTCAAGTAATTGTGCAGTCCTCTTTCTTTCCACTTTTTCTTGTGGTTTCTTGATCCACTCTTTCTGCTCTCTCGAGTGATTGTTCCATCCTCTCTCTTAATGCTCACTGCACTGTCACAGTGGATGTCGCGTCCTGTTTGTGTTTAGCTTAGTAAAGGCCTGATCTCATTTGGGCGACTCTTTAGCGACTGCCCGTGATTTGGCCGAGTTGGCGACTGACTGTCTCCGACCAACCACAAATGTATATAAAGTAATGCTCAGATGAAAGTCTCTGATGGTCGGCAACTAGATCTGAGACTGCCTGCAACTAATTCCCCCCACTATCTGTTACTCTCTGTGATTGACCACAATGGTCTCAGACGGTCAGCAATATTATCGCGGATAGTTCGTGACAGTCACCGTTTAGCAGATTATCGGTGCAATTGTTAGGGGTGCATGATATTGGAAAAACCTTTCAGTGCAATTTTTTTTGCAATACTTATTAACTTATTAAAAATATAGGAATTTTCACCAAATGACTCGAAAACAGTGCATTAGGGATGGAAGCCTCATTCACATTAGGGAATTAACACAAGAGACAAAGTAGATGTTATTTGACACTTTAGTCTACACTTTGTTGTAAACAGCAGCAAATTAATAAACATCTTTTAAACAAAAATCTAAAATAATAGAGCAACTGTATCAGCCCCCTAGGTGTTTTACAAAAACTAAGTGAAATAAAAATCTCTTTGTAAAGCAGCAGCAAAGTATCAAACATCTTTTAAACTTTGTTTAATATGAAATGTTATTTTATTCATGGAATCCGCAATTTTTAGGTGAAGCTTTATTCAGCACTGCATTGCGTATGTACTGCATTATCTGTACCATGCACATCTTTTTATCATGATTCTCAGTTAAATTTCATCATTAATTAAATATAAACTATATTACTTTAGTTGATTTGCTGAAGAACCTTCACAGAAAAAAAGTCAAGCTGAACAACATAGCTGCAGTAAAAAGGGTGTGGCACATGATGCTCAAACGATACATCATGCAGCCCTTGTAATCGTTCAACATTTGGAAATAAGTTTCAAAAACAAGACGATTATCCACAAGGGCAGTGAGGCAAAAGGACGGGTGAGGCCAAACTCCTAACGGGCAAGTTGACCTGATATCCACTGGTCCGTATTGGTGAGTTGCAACTGCTGGACTTGTGGTGTGAACCTGCGCCCTAGAAACCTTGAAAAGTGGAAAACAATGTTGTTACATGTACAAACATGGGTGCTGTCATTATTGACGCTGCGCAGCCATACTACACATGTTTTGTGTGTTGAGGTCTGTGTGGAGGTTCATGTCATCTTGTTTTCGAGCAGATTGGGCTTCATAATACAAAATGAAGGCGGTGGTCCATTCGGACTTGTACTATTGGCATAGGTTTCATTAAGAGCCAGCGGAATCCCTGTCCACTTAAATAAATAAATAAATAGATAGATAGATACATACATAGATAAATAGACAAACAAACAAATAAATAAAAATGACAAAAGTCTGCAGGTGTGACACTGAGTGATGGCATCAAACCGGTTGTTATTGGTGTTCCGGAGTGCTCACGAGGGATGGTGCAAACAGAATGGGCAGTTCTTCAGGCATTTTCATAAACATTTCTGCCAATTTCATTTATATTACCATGGTACGTTAGCATATTGAATTTGGAGCTGTGTACAGTTAGTAGATGTATTTTGTTGTATTTAGCTCATGTGAATGGGTGCTCTGAGGAAGTTTTCTGATGGCAGCAGCTAGTGTGTTGGCTAGCCGTCTATGGAGTTGTATCCCTTGGTAAAACGTACCATAGCATTTAGCGCTATTTGTATTGGAAATAGATTTCTGTTTAAATGCAACTCTTTGAGTGCTGATTATTTTATTCTGTAACGGACCAAGCTTTGGCTCCGGCATTACAGAGAACGAACGGCCTATAGTAAAGGGTCTGGTATGTCATATTCCCGGAGCACATCCCACAAGCCTTCTTAAAGTCCACAAAGCACATGTGGACAGGTGGGCAAACTGAAGAGCTGGTCAAGAGTGCTGTGGCCAGGACTAAAACCACCTTGTTCCTCCTGAATCCGAGGTTCAAGCAAAGCCCAGCATATTAATAAAGTATGGGTTTTGTGCAATGACTTATGGGAGTTGATGATGCTGGAGGAAACTTGAAAACCCGAATGACTATGAACAGTGAAGGCAGATTCTACAAAGAGTCTATTTCAACATGTACTATTAAAATCTAATGACCCAAATGGTATTACAAATTAGAAGGAAACCATTGATGCACATAAGATTAACATAATGTTGACTAAATGAATGATGAATAAAGTATCTGCATGAGCAATCAGTGTTGTCCTTTTTATTTTTTTATTTTAATTTTTTTTTAGCTAGAATTGATTTATACCAGTAGACAGAAAAATATCCCTCATTTCATAAACCAGTGCATTATCAGAGTTGCAAATGTTACCTTTAGTATTGTTGTCTGTCCATCAACATAACGTTAGCAAAGGCCTTTTGGAGAAACTCGTCTCATTCACTCTGAATGACGTGGACATAAACATTGGGAAGGCTGCTGTCATTGTAACCGGGTTGATGAATAATGCTGGAGTAAGGTTACCCAGATAAGGAAGCTGACTTAGCAAAGAAAATGTTATTTTTGTCCACATCAGAGCTGTCACGTTTGCCAGCTTCGCATTAGAAATTACACTCATTGAAGCAGGATGTAGCACGACACCAGCTTCCAACACATGCATAAAGGCGGTTTTTGTAAACTGAAAGCTTCAAGGTGATTGAGTTTCGATTCATGTTTCCCCAAATTTCATAAATAACATTGTCCACTGAATTAACAATCGAATCAAATAACTTCTAACGTGCAGCCGGTTTCAGGTGCTCCTGCCCTTTCCATACTTTGAACCTTTTTTTTTTTTTGAACGTTAACTTCTTTCTGTTGGTACTTATTATATTATTTATAAGTAGCTGCCCATTCAATATGTGGGTTGAGAGTTTTTGTAATTTTTATGGCTGCGGAACTTATTTTCATGGAGAGTTGGTACTGCAGCGCAGGAACTACATGTCGCGCGCTTTGTGTACTCCAGGGAACAGCTGATCGCCCTGAAGCCAGCCGGATTAGCGGACTTACCCGTGGACTTTCTGGCTGAAATCTGAGGAGAAAGAGGGAGGCTTACAGATAGGAAAAGGCACAAGCCGTGTCTACCGTGAGGTCACTGGCTAATGTGAGGTCATTGGCAAATAAAATGGACGAGTTGACAGCGCTCGCCGGAGTCAGAGGGAGTATCGGGAGTGTAGTTTCATGTGATTTGTGGAGACATGGCTGCACCAGGATATTCCTGATGACAACGCATCCATTGTGGGATTTCACACTGCCTGGGCCGACAGAGACTACCGTGAGCGGTAAGCAGAAAAGAGCGGGGATTGCTGTTCTTGTCAGTAACCGGTGGTGTAACCCCACCTACATAACACAGTTACACAATTTTTTCTGGGATCAATAAAGTATTTTGATTCTGATTCTGGTATGCATCATTGAAGGTGAGAAATATTGATTGTGGACTTTGTTGATAAATTTCAATGAAATGAGGAAATACTGCATGCCGTTGCAGTACCTGAGTGCGCTGGTTATGTAGGGTGGAAACTGCTGCTAGTCATTGGGGTTTAGATATGCATTGGTAATGTTTCAATGAAAAATGACACAATTTTTCTTTAGAGCAGAATTCAGCTGTTGACAAAGCACTGACAGGCTTCAAGTGTTTCAAAATGGGCAAGTGATTGTTCATTAAATATTTAACATTGAAACTATGAAACAAGCATTGGCCCTTATGTCTTTTTTCTGTCCATGTCATGCCATGAATTCTGTTCACATAACATTAGCAACATACCCAAAATTTCAGAACTCCCTATAAGGGTTATATTATGTTTGGGCGGCAATATTATGTTTATTAAGTCTGAAATTTGGTAAGAATTATTTTTATGATATAAATAACATAATAAACCAGTGGCATTAAATTGCTTTTAGATTTTATAAAAAAAAAGTGGGATAATTTCCACCCATTTCCTGTAGAATGTGCCTGTGCACACAGAACCATGACGTTGATTTATTAGGTATTCCCCTAACCCGATCGACTGACCTGGAAAAATTGTGTGATGAATAAACAAACACGGGCAGACGTTTATTTGTAGGGACCATTTTACTGAAGATTGTTTTGAGCCAATTCCAGAGCCTCAGGGTAAAAAGGCTGCAGGTTTGACAGCGATCATGCAACCAGCACTGCTACAGGTGTCATCAGTAACACCGCAGTGTTCAGAAGCTATCAGCAAGCCTGAACAGAAAAAATAAAATTGCTCAAAAAATGATGAGCACTGTTGTAGAGTCTGTTGTAGCACTCAATCTTAATGATTCTTAATTATCTTAATGATATATATATATATATATATATATGTGTGTGTGTGTGTATGTATATATAAATATAAAGAGCCATGACATTGATATATATGTGTGTGTGTGTATATAAATGTATGTATATGCATATTCAAACGGCACTGCTTGTAACGTGAAAAGTGATCAAACATATTAAGCAATTAAGTTCCTTGTTAAGCATCACATACGGAACACCTTTCGGGCACATACGGAATAATACGTTGATAACTCTGGGCACGCTGTGGCTTATTTTATCGAAAGCGTTTGCATTTAATTCCTTGTAATTGGCTCATCTTAATCACTTACGCAGTTCTGCAAGTGCAGTTATGTTATGAAACTTACATGACCAAACTATTATTATGTAAGCTCAATTCCTTAAGAATATCAATTTGAAATTTAATGGAAAAGTCACACTTTTTTTTTGCATCACATATACTTAAACTATTAGAGTTATGCAAAGGTTTGGTTCGATATGGTAATAACCTTTTATTATGGTATAATCAATTTTATGTAATGCCATGTGTTGCCATATAGTATTTTCCCTATTCATACATTGACTTCACATCACCAAAATCTTGTAAAAATCTGGCTTTCTTGTTGTGCACATCACATACGGAATATTGACAACATTAAGTTTTCATTGAAATTTCTTTTGTTCTATAAGTGCAGTTATCCTCTTGTGATTATGGTCAACTATCATTATGTAAGCTCAATTCCTGGAAAAACAAATGGAAAATTCACACTTTTAGTCCTTTTTTGCATCACATATACCTAAACTATTAGAGTTAAGCAAAAGTTTGGTTCACTTCGTTATGGAAATAACCTTTTTATTATGGTTCATGCAAGGCTCTGTGGTGCAGTATGAGCACATATCTTTAGTTGTTTTAAAATATAGTACACTATCAATCTCCTTTTAAATTCTGACTCAGCATTATTTATATAAATTCAACATCGGTGATGTAATTAAGGCTAGATATTATATACCTGGGGTCGAGGGTGCTGACTAATACTGTGAACCCTAGTTTTTCAACAGTACGAATCGGGATGTGTCTTTACATATGTATCGTTATAGTGTGAGCAA
The DNA here is from genome assembly GCA_028564935.1 of Neosilurus hyrtlii. NCBI lineage: Eukaryota > Metazoa > Chordata > Actinopteri > Siluriformes > Plotosidae > Neosilurus > Neosilurus hyrtlii. The sequence goes on from JAOUQZ010074505.1 coordinate 7,530, forward strand.
TTTCCTTCTATCATCAAGATTTCTTGTTGTATGAATTGCCTCGGGTAAAAGAATGCTTATGGCATTCAATAAGGCTCAAAACTTGTGCGATCACTTTTTTGCTTTGAGTGTGCAAATCGTCAGTTGATTGAGCACTTTATGCGCATATTTGTTCGTGCATGCACAGGATGGGACCAATGTGCTGCTTAGACACTTGACAGTGATGTCTTTTTTAAATTCTGCCTTTTCGTTAATATTATAAGATAAGGTTTCAGAAGCTATTTATACACCTGACCAACATTTCATATTTTCAGGAGCGTGCTGGCAACAATCCCTTCTACCATAATGCCTTGAATCTTAAGTACAAGCTGGACAATGAATTTGAGCTTGTGTATGTGGTAAGTGATCTATTTCCTGAAAATGAGTGTTTTTAGTGCACAGCAAACCTTTATCTCCTTCCTAACACTCCCCATCATGCTATTCCTTTCCATTTAGGTGGGTTTTCAGAAAATTCTGACACTCACTTATGTGGATAAATTAATAGATGATGTCCAGCTTCACTTCAGAGATCGTTATAAAAATGAACTGGACCAGAGGGATGCCCTGAAGTTCTTGATGAGTTTTAACTTTGATGAGGACTTTGACAGGCTTCTGGGGTGAGTTGTTATTTGATGATTAGAAAGGGCACAGACTGTTTATAATTAGTACATAGATTATTCTCTGGTTATGTTTTGAGTATTATAATTGTAATGATTTCCCTATTCAGAGTGGATAAATTATTTTTTTTATGACCCTTCTCAAGAGACATTTTCCAAAATAAAAAAAAAAAAACCAAAACCTGTGATTTGATTACTTGGCCTGCCTAAAGTGCAACGAGAAGATGTTTTTTATTAGATTAATTGTAATATGTAAATGTAAACAAAGTAAAATTTTGTTGCCTGCACTACACCCTAGAAACATTGGGATAGAGATTAAAAAAGTTTAAAGCATATTCAAGTAACAGTCCAAAAATAATTGATTGAATGATTTCATATGAAAATAGCATTCACCAAAAGCTTAATCTCTGTAAGTACAATGGATGGTGGCTCACCCCTTAGTGCCAAAATTCATGAGTCAATCTGTTTAAAAGGAACATTGTAATGCAGGATTGCAGAGTTGAGGTATTTCAACATTTATGGTATATAAAATTGTGAAAAGGGAATTTTGGACATGTCTCACTGTGGAAGTGCTGGGATATACTTGGCGTGATGCGTCTGCTCACACCTGCAAAAAGTGTAGTTATGTAAATCTGGAGGATAGCACTAGATGGCAATGCAAGAAATCATTATGGTGAGAAAAACACCTGAAGAAAATGTTTTTCATTATTAATCTATTCATTTACCATCTGTAAAATCTTTTTTTCACATTGCAGAAAACATACACAGGAGCAAGAGATTTACTTGTTAGGGCCAATTTTTTAAAAAAGTTGATTAAATATGGGTAAATTATGTAATTTTTTTTTTTAGCTTAGGGAATGACCCACTGAAAATTATAAATATTTTCAGTGCGAGCCTTGTTATAAGAATAAAAAAAAGGAGGTCAAGGTCACTTACCCATGGGTAAATAATGTTTCAAACCAATGATTGAGATGGCAAAGATTTACAATACTAATTATTAATACTATCCAATTCACTGAAAAACACTTTGCAAGTACATTTGCATTTACGGCATTTGACAGACACCCTTATCCATAGTGACTTACATTCATCATTTTTGTTATACAACTGGGCAGTTGAAGGTTAAGGGTCTTGCTCAAGGACCCAACAGTTGCACCTTGGTTGTACTGGGGATTTCTAATCCAGAGCTTTAACCACTGAGCCACCACTGCTCCAGGTGACATATGTCATGTCATTTTCTTAACCGCTTAATCCTAATTAGGGTTGCGGGGAGGCTGGCGCCCATCTCAGCCTACTCCGGGCGAGGGCAGAGTACACCCCGGACAGCTCGCCAGGCCATCACAGCAGGTGACATATAATAAATTATCTTAATATACAGTGAATATATTATCGAAAATAACCTGATTTATTCACAAGGGGATATTCCAAAAAAGTTATGCTTTTTAAAAAATTGTCAAGTAAATGTTTAAATATCCATCCATCTTCTGCTTCTTCCGGGGTCGGGTCGCGGGGGCAGCAGCCTAAGCAGTGAGGTCCAGATGTCCCTCTCCCCAGCCACTTCCTCCAGCTCTTCTGGGGGCAGCCTTGGTGGAGTCCAACCCCCACTGAAAACGAATTCGACATGTTGTTCCCAATGCGGACCAAGCTATACAGAGAACAAATGACCCGCAGCAACGGGTCTGACATTCCATATTCCCAGAGCACACCCAACAAGATAGCCCGAGGTACACGGTCGAAAGCCTTCTCCAAGTCCACAAAGCTCATGTGGACAAGTTAGGCAAACTCCCATGCACCCTCCAGGATCCTGTAGAGTGTGTAGAGCTGGTCAAGAGTGCTGTGGCCGGGACAAAAACCATTGTTTCTTCTGAATTCGAGGTTCAACTATCTGCCGGATCCTTCTCTTCAGTACTCCTGAATAGACTTTCCCGGGTAGGCTGAGGAGTATGATTCCACAATAGTTGTAACACACCCTCCTGTTCCCTTTTTTAAAAAGGGGAACTACCACCCCGGTTTGCCAATCCAGAGGTACGGCCCCCGATGACCACGCGATGTGTAGACGTGTCAACCAAGATAGTCCTACCACATCCAGAACCTTGAGGTATTCAGGGCAGACCCCCCTCCTGACCCCCCAGGCTCTTCCTCTTCCACAGAGGGTATGTTGGTGGAATTGGGGAGGTCCTCGAAGTATTCCTTCAACCTCCCGACAACATCCCCAGTTGAGGTGAGCAGCTCCCCACTTCCACTGTAAACCAAACTTCTTCCACACCCGAGATTTTGCATCGGCGACAGCCCGGGCTGCAGCATGTTTGTCCTGTTGGTACCCGTCTGCTGTCTCAGGAGTCCCACAGGCCAAAAGGACCTGATAGGCCTCCTTCTTCAGCTTGACTGCCCCCCTCACTGCAGGTGTCCACCACCTGTTTCAGGGGTTGCCTCCACAACAGGCACCGATGACCTTCCGGCCACAATTCTTGGATGCTGCTTCAATAATGGAGACACAGAACATGGCCCATTCGGACTCTATGTCCCCGGCCTCCATTAGGATGTGGTGGTAGCTCTGCCGGAGGTGGGAGTTGAAGGACCTTCTGATAGGAGACTCCTCCAAACGTTCCTAGGAGACCCTAACTACATGCTTGGGTCTCCCAGGTCTGGAGGGCAGCCTCCCCTGCCATCTGAGCCAGCTCACCACCAGGTGGTGATTGGATGACAGCTCAGCTCGTCTCTTCACCCGAGTGTCCAGAAGACATTTTCGAGGGTGACCAGCATGATAAAGTTGTTAAAGATGTGCTGACTAAAATATGTGCTACCATGTCAGATCGTGCTAGCATGTATAATTGTTTTAACAAAAATAGTTCACCAATGTCAGAAAAGCTGAATTGCCAGACATTGAAGAAGAAACAAATGCTTTTTTTTCAGTGTACATTTTTTATTAGGGTTATCATCAGAATGTGAAAAAAGACTGAAAAAACTTGAACATGACTTGTAGGAAAATATAGGCAAACGGTTAAGGAGAAACAATAGCCAAAATTTTCTTATTTTGGTGGAGGAGAAGAATCATGCACAGGTCACTTCATTCGTACTGCTAGTGACTGCTTTCGTCCTAGAAGGGATGGAAAAACGTGGTTGCAGGAGTGATTGGCTAGCCTTTTGTAGAAGCATCTCCAAGGTTAAGTCCAGAGTGAGCAGTTTCAGAATGAAGCACTACAATTTTTTTCTGTGGGGCTGCTGCCCCTTTCTCTCATCGAGAATCATGGAATCATCAAGGAATTTCTAACCAATTACAAAAATGACTCGAATCTCAAGTTGGTAAGTGTGAAACTTGACTGTGAGTGTTCGCACCTACAAGCATTTGTGAGAGCTGTGGGCATTTTATATTACAAGATCACATGACCTAATGATCAGTGCCTGAAGCAGGTCTTGAATATGTGGACTTAAAAATACTTACAGAAAGTTTTATATTTCATTAGATTTTATTCCAGAAGGAGTCTTTCCTGAATTTCAGCTAGGAAAAGATATTGTGTACAATTCCCTATACAAACAAAACCTACCAAGATATCAAATTACAGTTGATGCCTTGAGCATTAACTTTCAGATTTTTCTACCCAACGGACGATTTGAAGAGTCTAGTGTGGAACGTAGGTCCAAGTTAAAACATTGCAAGTTGACAAACCTGCTGGGAGAAAATGCTTTTGGACACCTTGACTTCAGTCAGTTCAAAAGGAAAAATGCTTCTATGCATTACCACTCTCATCCACAAGGTAAAAAACAAAAAAAACCCTGTCTGTTTGGCCTGCCAATACATCTGCTGATAATCAGAAAGAACTAATGTGGTTAGCCCAAAAGTCAAACTATGAGAAGCAAGCACAGGGAAAATGAAAAAAACTGCATAAAAAAAGAAATGGAAAAACTCATAGAAAATTACAGAATAAAGATGGGAAAAAAGGCAGCAAAGGGAATTTTCAGAAAACAAGTGCTCTTGGATGTTAAGAAGAATGGAGGGCCATTCCAGTAACCTGCAGACGTAGATAAACACATACACAGGACTGCAGATAAACTGAAACAGAACTTAAAGCTCTTTCTGTGTCAAATTGAGGAACCTTCAGATCCACAGCTTCATTCATCAAACCCAAAGTGGTGACATTTCTCATTCAGAGAACAGCAATTTAGAATCCGATTCAGAGACTGAGGATTTACCTTCAGTGGACAATTTTGGGTATTGCAGACTTTCACATAGGAGTGGTCTTTTAAAAGCTTTTGCTGTCATAGCTTCAGGAACAGTGTACCTAAAGAACAAAATAAAAAACATGACTCAATTCACTATTGTTTTCATATTACTTAATTGTTAGGGTGAAAAATTACTTTTCAGGCTTCTGTGTGTTTTTCGCCACATACAAATGTTTTATTTGGGCTGTCAATCTATTTAAATATTCGATCGGGATTGATTGCACAGTTGTTCATGGCTCTCAGTTAATTGCTAGTTGTCTATTGTAAATGTACCCTTTAAAGGATATTTCCCAAATTGTTTATACTTTTCAACATGGGAGAGGAGTAATTAACATTACAGAGGACTAGTATGCTTGCTTTATACAAATGTATGTTTATTAGTTTTGCAACACTGTTCAGTATATTTTTCTGAAAAACCATTTATAACCAAGAATAACCAATATTGTGTTTTCAAAAAATATGCCGAAAGCATAACATGGCAACCTCAAACCCAACCAGCAACAACAGATGGGCATATTGATTAACGGAGTATAAAATGGATTTCCCTCAATTTACAAACTCCCTCACTGATTTTTTAAAAATATTTTTATAAATCACAATAATATGAACATAGGTGTTAGTTCCTGGACGGAAACACAGAATGCTGTCAAAATTAAAGTTTACATGTCAAGATAGCGCCTTGTATCTACAAAATTTGTATCTACAAAACTTGCTTTTTTTAGTAGCATGTTCAAATATTTTGTCAACATATTACAGCAATAATATCACTAATTGTCGTACTGTCTTCGTCATTCGTATCATTTCCGGATTCATACTGGGATGGCTGCATAACAAAACCAGTTTATGGTCTCTGGGTCCAGCCTCACCAGGCCATCAGGCCCGTGTGGTGAACCAAAGGCTAGGCATTCGCTAAGGATGTGGGCAGTTGTCTGGCTGGACTCACATTGGCAGGTATTGGTTTCACTGCTCCCAATTGGGTCCTCCCCCATCCAGTACAGAGGCGGTTAAGTCGGACTCACGCCCTTTGCGGAAGGTGATAACTGCAGGGCGCTGCTGATAGCGAGCCAGTAAAGGAATGCAAGGTGGTATTTGAGCAGCTCCATTCCTCTCGCCATCTCTCCTTCATCCAGGTGTCTGATGCTGGTCCTGACCCTATGGGCTCTGCAGCTTTTGTGGCAAAATGTGGTCTTGGTAGCCTTTGGGGAGTGTTCTGAGCTGGAGGGATGAGACTGTCTCCATCTGACATGAGTGCCTTCTCTGCAAGTTTGAGGACCTGGAAGTCATTGCTGGATTTTTGCAGGAGGGATTCCTAAGAATATAAGGCACATCACTTCATTGAGAACAGCATCAACTGTTTTGGTGTGAGCGGCTGCTGTGTATTCAGCAGCGGGATACACTAGGGCAAGGACTGATGTACGTAGTGTTGTGAAGTTTGGAACCCCACATTAGGCCGCAGAGCTTTTTGATGATGTCATGTTTGGCGGTTTTGTTGGCTACGATCTTAAGGTGGGGGCCAAACGTGAGGCTTCAGTCCAGGGTGACACTGAGGTATACAGTTAGATTATCATACCTCAGCATCTTGTCCTCCATCTTTACCTCCAGTTTCTTGTTAGCAAGTCAGGTCGATAGATGGTAAATAGAACAGACTGTTTTTGACTCACTTACTTTTAAGTAGGACTTTTAGGGGGGTTAGTTTGTTCAGTTTTCCATCCAAATCCCAGCATTCATTTCGTCATTTGTACTGACCATATTACTGAAGATTGTTTTGAACCTAACTCCAGTGCCTCAATGTGAAATGGCTGCATGTTTGACAGTTGTTATGCAACCAGCACTGCTACAGGTTTCATCAGTAACACCACAACATTTAAAAGCTGTCAACAAGCTTGAACAGAAAAGGGTAGGTATTTAAATCTATTTAGTTTAAAATAAAAACCCACAGAAATATCACTATACTTTGCACACTTTAAACAGTGAGCTTTATTTACTGAGCTCCAAAGTGCCACTTCAAATGTCCTTAGTGTAGAAAGAAGTTTGTAGCAAAACTACCCCCTATCGACTCGCTTGCGGCCACCTTCTCTTCTTAAATTTTTTCGTCAATCTTGCTCCAACTTGCTGACACCTATGTGATTGACTTTAATGTAACACTAATTTGTAATAGTAACAGTGTTTACAGTTGCAAGATGCATTAATTATGCATAAAAAATTAAAACAGTTAAAAGGTATTTGTGTTAATGCATTATTATTGCATTAACATTGACAGCACTAGGTTTTATATTAAATTTTTTTAAATAAACGTGCAATTTAAGAAATTTGAAATGTGAGCAACGTATATAAATCAGATCAGTTTACCATGTTCATGTAAACAAAACTGTGTAATAAATAAGTATAGTTAGTATATGTATATACTGTTAACAGGGAAAACTATTATTGCAATACTTTAGTGGCTTTTTTTAAACCTACGAGAGCAGGAGTTACTTTATTTTTGTAATCAAGGTCTTAAATTTCTGGTATCGCACCCCAAAATGTGACACAAAATAAGTCCTTTTGTGATCTGTTCTCATCTTTGTATCTCTATTTCCCTTACTTTTGCTTGACTTGTAGATTTGTCAGGGCTATAAATCTAATTCTAATTTATAAACTGTTAGACAGTTAACATAAGTGTGGTGGGTTTTAAACCCGATCCTGTGCGTTAAAATAATCTTTCCTGCACCAGCACATCTTTCTAACTACCTGATCTACCGGTCCTCAGAGGAAACTGAATAACCTATAGTCATACTCTCTCTCCCAAAAGTACAGCTAGACCCTTGTTATTGTGTGTCAGTAACAAGTTAACATGAGTGTCTGTGTTATCTGGTGTCATTAACCCAGTCTGTACTAACAGGGATTAAACTCGAAGCTGCTGGAGATTTAAGTGTATTTTCTCCTCCTATTTATTTTATACTCCGCTATGTGCAGATCTGTATGTTTGTGATGTGTTTGATTCTAACATTCAGAGCAGTATTTTATTATATAATATGTTGATATGGAATATCTGCGGTTACTTTGGGTTGCAGTGTGGATCTGAGTAAGGTACATAAGAGCATTCATTATTTCACATTTTATAGTGGCACTTTGGAGCTCCTAAGCCATGAGCTCAATTTTGTTGTTGCGTCCGTGATCATGTGCCCACACAGGCAACACAACCCGTGCCCAGTTGTAATATTTTGACAAAGATTTTCAGTTGTTATTGAATAATACTGTTAAAATGATGTATGAATTTGATTTAAATAATTTAATTGAACATTTTGAGATGAAATATTAAACATTATAATTTTTTCTGAGTGTTCTGTTTTCATTGGCAGTGAGTATATTTTGCCCAAAGAGCAACCTTTATGTCAATTTGGGAACTCTTGGCAAAAATTATGGACCCACACATGAGTCTTCACAATGGATTTTTTTACTTTTTATCATGTAAACAAATTACGGATATTACACAAACCAGTTTTTGTTTAACAGGTGAATGTTTTAGCGTCATAGAATATAACATTAATTCATTCATTTGCTGAACTGCTTAATCCTATTAGGGTCATGGGGAGGCTGGAGTCTATCTCAGCCAACACTAGGTGAAAGCAGGGTACACCCTGAACATCTTCCCAGACCATTGCATGACCAACGCACACACAACCATTTCCACTCACACCTAGGGGCAATTTGGAATAGGCAGCCTAATGTGCATGTCTTTGGACTGTGGGAGGAAACTGGAGTACCTGGAGGAAAACCATGCAAGCAAAGGAAGAACATGCAGACTCCACACAGAAGCCCAAGAATGTAACCCTGAACCTTTTTTGCTGCAGGGCAGACATGCTAACCACTATGGCACCGTGTCATCCCTTACTTCAGAAATAAATTAAATAGTTTTAATTAATGGTGTATATTTCTTCCAACAATACAATATAATGTATATGTAATGCATATTTTATGTGTTTGTGTGTAGCATTGCGGAAGCTGAAAGCATATATAAACCCAAAAAGACCATGAGGGATTACAGTCAGTCCAGCAAATCTCAGAAAACTGTGAAGTCGATGATTGAGATAAAAAGTGGAGACAAAATCAAGGAGTCTTTGGGCAAGAAAATTAAACATAACAGGAAAGAAGGTGAGCTTTTAAATACCAGTTTAAGCAATCATAAGGACATTTAGTGCATGATCTGTGATGTAGTGACTTGGATTCATTTGAAATATACCAACATAAATAGATATTTTCATGCATCATTCTCCTAATTAGAAAGATATATTGGAGTTCAAGAGTCTTAAACATGAATGTCAACTTCTCAGATTAGGGCATCCTTTCATATATTAAAAACAAGTTAAGTGACTGCATTTATACCATGCAGTTGCATTTATACCGTGCAGTTGAGTACTCAAATCTGGTCAGATAATGCATTAAGTATATATAACTTCATTATTTGAATAGTAGTTACCCCTATCCAACTCATGGTAGGTGATACAACGACTTTAGATTGAATTCATTTGAGGTGTACAGAGGCATAGCAAAAGTAAATACACCCCATGACCGAATTTTATCTGTGAAATTCATCTGATCAAACTTGTCAAATGTATAATTAAAAAAAGCTATTACAGAATTTGAGTGCATGCTACAATCAAAGCAAAATGTGGTCTAGTACAATGTGTGCAACCTTTTTGACATGACGTGTGTTAAAGGCAAATACAAAATGTTTTATTTCTTGTTACATTTATTTATTTGTTTATTTACATCTTTTATCTTGATAATCAGCAGGTACAGGAGGAGGGGAACAAGTCGAGCATCAGGCTAGCTCTAAGAAGCTAGTGGACAATAGGAATGAGGCTCTGAGCCAGCAGATCATTCAGAAGAACGTTGCGGAGTTTATCCGCAAGCAAGCAGCTGGACGAACAGAAAAACCTAAGTAAGTACAACTCAAGTATATGGGGATACAAAGGGTTATCTTGTGCTGCACCTTCCAAGTTTAAGATGTTTGGGTCAGAATAAAGGCAAGGTTTGTTGGGCACAGAATAAAGAAAAAGATGCTGGAGGAGTACGTGATGCCGTCTGACAGACATGGTGAGGGGAAATGTGTTAGTCTCGGGCTGCTTTGTTTGGAAAAGTGGGAGATTTGTAAAGGGTAAGAGAGATCTTGAACATGTATGGCCATCACTCCATTTTGCAACATCATGCCGTACCCTGTGGAAGGCATTTGACTGGAGTCACTCTCCTCCTAACATCACCGTGACCCACAACACTCCAAACCATACAAGAACTATTTAGAGAAGGAACAGTCAGCTAATATTCTGCACAAAATGGAGTGGCCAGTGCGATTAGCTATTAAGCTCTTGTGGGAGCAGCTTGACTATATGGAACAGAAGAAAAGCCCATCAAGTTAGTCCAACTTGTGGGAGGTGCTTCAGAGAGCATAGGGTGAAATATCTTCATTTTACTTACACAAATGAAGGATTTTAGACAAAAGCAAAGTTTGAATGACAATTATTATTTCAAGTAAAAATGATTTATAAATGTGTCAATGTCTTTATTATATATCACATTCATTTTGCAACTTATTTGATCAGTTTTTATGAAAAATGTGAAATTTTTTGAACTGTACTTTTGAACAGGTGTGTCTCACTATACACACACACACACACACACACACACACACACACACACACACACACACACACACACACACACACACACA
>JAOUQZ010074533.1:0-18086 GCA_028564935.1 Neosilurus hyrtlii
TCTCTCTCTCTCTCTCTCTCTCTCTCTCTCTCTCTCTCTCTCTCTCTCTCTCTCACACACACACACTCACACACACATAAGTATCCTTGTGAGGACATTTTATTGACCTAATGATTGATACAGCTGATTAATACTATTCCTGCACCTAAATCTTAGTCTTTGCTTAACATCAGTAAAGAAAAGAAACCTTTTTGGCTCTTTAAAAAGTCAAAAAGACAACATTTTTCTTGTGCGGCCCATCAGAATGGCCCCACATCGTCAAAAATGTCAAATGTTACCATCCTTGTGGTGACATTTCAGCCTCATGAGGATAGATAATACAAAGCACACACACACAGTTTAGATAATATATATATTTTTATGCAATACCTTTAGATAATATTTAAATAGGGCAACACAGTGCCATAGTAGTTAGCATGTCCGCTTTACAGCAAGAAGGCCCTTGGCTTTGGGTCCCAGGTTTGGCGAGGACGTTTCTGTGTGGAGTTTGCATGTTCTCCCCATGCTTGCATGGGTTTCCTTTGAGTATTTTCTCAGTCCATAGACAGGCACATTAGGCTAATTGGCTGTTACAAGCTGACCCTAGGTGAGAAGGTGTATGGTTATGTGTGTGTTGGCCCTGCAGTGGTCTAGCAAGCTGTGCAGGGTTGTACCCCACCTTCGCCCAGTGTTGGTTGAGGTAGGCTTCAGTCTCCCCACGACCCTAGCAGGACTAAGTGGCTTTAGCAAATGAGTGCGAGTGATATTTAAATAATAAATATGAAATGCACAAAACCATGAATTTTTGTATTTAAAAAAATGACAACGATATTAATAACAAATTAATAATAAATATTATTACAATAAATATTATTGTTGTTGTTATTATTATTATTAGTATTATTAAATGTGTGTATGATATGAAAACAACCTAATTCATTTGAAAAGTCTGTAATTAAAACAGATTGATCTGTAATAACTTTATTATAAAGCTCAAAGTATATTAAAAGCAGAGCGAATGTACTGCTGTGAATTTCAGAGTAGCCTGTAGCCTATCCCACAATGCACCGGGGCTGCAGAAGGCGCCTTCTATGCTACTGCAGAGGGCAGGGGGCCTCATGTAACTAGCAAAACAAACCCATTTAGCAAATTTAAGCAACGTTTTTTTATTATTGTTTTGCCGGTTATTTTCGCGACTTTTTGTAATTTATACACCAGGTCAGAGGGGGAGAGTGTGTGTGTGTCTCTGTGTGTGAGAGGGAGTTATATGGTTAGATAGTGTGTGTTTCAGACATTTTGCAGTATGGCTCCATTCAGCTTAATGACAGTTGGCGCTAATCTTCTGGCCAGATCTTGGGGTCTGTTTTCAGATGCAGTTATTGTAAGGTAAAGTACAGTAATGACGTTCACGCTGATTGTGTGTGTTTGAGAGAGAGAGAGAGAGTGTGTGTGTGTGTTTGAGAGAGGGAGAGAGTAAGTGTGTGTTTGAGAGAGAGAGAGAGAGAGTGTGTGTGTGTTTGAGAGAGGGAGAGAGTAAGTGTGTGTTTGAGAGTGAGTGAATGTGTGTGTGTGTGTGTGTGTGTTTGAGAGAGGGAGAGAGTGAGTGTGTGTATGGGAGAGAGAGTGTGTGTTTGAGAGAGGGAGAGAGTGAGTGTGTTTGAGAGAGAGTGAGTGAATGTGTGTGTGTGTGTGTATGAGAGAGAGAGTGTGTGTGTGTGTTTGAGAGAGGGAGAGAGTGAGTGTGTGTGTATGAGAGAGAGTGTGTGTGTGTGTGTGTGTGTGTGTGTGTGTGTTTGAGAGAGGGAGAGAGTGAGTGTGTGTTTGAGAGAGAGTGAGTGAATGTGTGTGTGTGTGTGTGTGTGTGTGTATGAGAGAGAGAGAGTGTGTGTGTTTGAGAGAGGGAGAGAGTGAGTGTGTGTTTGAGAGAGAGTGAGTGAATGAGTGTGTGTGTTTGAGAGAGAGTGAATTTGTTTGAGAAAGTGAGTGTGTGTTTGAGAGAGAGAGAGTGAGTGTGTGTATGAGCGAGAGTGCGTGTGTGTGTTTGAGAAAGTGAGTGTGTGTGAGAGAGTGAGAGAGTGTGTGTGTTTGAGAAAGTGTGTGTGTGTGTTTGAGAAAGTGAGTGTGTGTGTGTGTGAGAGAGAGTGAGTGAGTTTGTGTGTGAGAGAGAGCAGTGTTTGAGTTGTTACTTGTTGCAGGAAGAGATTTATTTAATATAATTGTGTAAGTGATTGAGTTGTTACTTGCATGTTTCATGAAGATAGTTATTAGGTGTGTGTATAAAATATCTTGGTTTGCAGGTGCTCTTGTGTTGCTCCAACATTAAAAAGCTTCAGCACTACAGCTGGTGGTCCACCAAAAAGACCCCTGACTGCATACTTGCGGTATGTTAAGGAGCAGCAGCCCATCGTGGTCAAACAGAATCCAGGTGAGACTTACCCCACCCCCACCCCCAGATATGTCACTAGAGACATCTGGGATGTTATAGGCATATTCAGATTTTTTACACTATTGACATGATCTTAATTTTACATGTTAAAATGGGTTAAATGAGGAAAAGAGCTTGTCTGTAAACTCATAGGCCCTGTTAGGAAAGGATTCGTTTAATGGAGCGGTCTTATTAATTTACTCTAGCCTGCTCATGTGCACCATCATTTTAATCCTGCAGATATCAGAGTTGTGGACGTTGTCCGAAGGATAGCACAGCAGTGGAGGACCCTTACACCAGAAGAAAAACAGGTAAGTCTGTTTTGTTTTTTGTTTTTTGCGCTTGTTTGATTTTATTATTATCATTTATTTATTTATGATCGGAAAATAAAAACTGAAGAAATGATTCTGACTGTTGTGATCGGTTTGCTTTTAGCCATTTGAAGAAGCATCCATCACAGCCAGGAAGCAGTACAAACTTGACTTAAAGGCGTATCAGGCTCAGCTGACACCTGCCCAGTCTGCAGCTATCGCAGAAGAGAAAAGACAGAAGCTGGCAAAAAGAAGAGCGCTCAGAAAGAAAAGGGTGAGCAAAGACTCGTCAATAACGCCTACTATGATTACATCAGCTGAAATTTACTTAGGGGACCAAAATAAGATATTTTTGGCATTTGGCAGAAGCCCTTATCCAGAGCGACTTACGTTTTTATGCAACTGAGCAACTGAGGGTTAAGGACCTTGCTCAAGGGCCCAACAGGGATTTGAACCCCTGACCTTTGGATCAGTAAGCTAGAGCCTTAACCTCCTGACTGTTTTGCTATACAATAGAATGTTTTGAGGTGCTGCAAGTCAAAGTACCACAATTCTAACTATTTAAACCATATTTTGCATTTTTTAAAATGTTAAGTTATATAGAATATTATAATTTAAGAGAAGCACTCATAGAGGGCAGTTAGCTCTGCCCCACAGCATGGATAATGTACAGGGTACATTGAAAAGCATTAAATACATTTTGTGAAAATGGTGCCCAAAATATAATTAAAATTCATTAGACTTTATCCCCATAAGCATTGAAAGTGTTTAGACTGTTCTGAAAAAAAATAATTAAAATTTATTTTGGATATTCTATGTATAACAAATAACATGGTGCCCCATGTAACACCACCTACCCACCCATCTGAAGTCAGGCCCTCTTCCATATATGGTAAAGGTCACTAGCTCACATCTTTCAGTTTTTAATGATAGGGAAACACTTGTTTATTTAATTAAAAATATTGTCAATGTTTAAAGCAAAGTTAAAGCTCACAAGTCTGAGAAAAACACTTGCATCCTTTTCATTCAGTTGATTCAAGAAAGTTTTTTTGACTGATTGCCTTCAGAACTATACACCGAAAAGCAAGGTGGTGAATAGTCTCTGAGATGAAACGTCGGCAGATGATCAAAATGTTTTGTGTGCAATGCCTTGATGAGCTGTCTGGGGTGTACTATGCCCGCCCCATAAGGCTAATTAGGATAAAGTAGTTCAGAACATGAATGAATGAATGAAGTTGTTTTGTTGTTATTTTAGGAACTGAACAGTCTCGGCAAGCCTAAACGGCCCAGATCAGCCTTCAACATTTTCATGGCGGAGCACTTTGATGAAGCACAAGGCAGCACTATGCCGGTACAGAGCTTTCTATGGATGTAATATATATCAGAATACGTCTCTTAAAGGAACAGTGCAGCTTTTCCATAACACAAATGTATCATGCAGCGAAAGTATTTCTGGGATTGTGTTATTTAAAGATATATACTTTTTTTCAGGCCAAAATGAAGTCTCTGTTTGAGGACTGGAAGAGTCTGTCATTGTCACAGAAACATGCAAGTCCTATTTTATCACAAATATTTTATTGGAGGTTATATAAGTTGATATGTTAAGCTGCCTGGTTGATAATTTCTGTGTTTGTGTTTTTGTGTGTTTATTAGGTATATATGCAGCTAGCAGAGGATGACAAAGTACGTTATAAAAATGAGATGAAGGCATGGGAGGAGCATATGACTGAACTGGGGAGGGAAGATCTCGTTCGACGGAAGGAGTCAAGACGTAAGAAGGCAGCAGCTAAAAATGGAAAAAAGAAATCACGAGTGAAAGTGATAAAGGCTAAAGCACCTGCCAAGAAAACAGCGGAGAAAAAGACTGCTGGTACTGAAAAAAATACACCAACTAGCACTAAGAAGTGAGTGAGTGCTGTGTGTATTAATAAGGTATTTGTCCTTTAAAAAAGTATCCTTAATAAAGGCGCTCTGAAAGGACATACATTTCCCTAATTAGTGCTGCAGTTTATGGTGTAAACAGCAGTACGCATTTGGAACTGTGACAAACCATCAAAGGCCAGTGTGGTGTTAAGATTTTGCTTAAACAGCTGTTGCACATCAGGTGTAGGCAAGAGAAGTGTTTATATGACTACTGCATTTGCTTTTGTTTATTATGAAGTTAACAATCATTAACAATCACTTTGTTTTTTTTTTATGCTTTGTTAAACACATGTATTTGTGTATTAGGCTTAGAAATCCCGACAACATGTTTTATATCAGATCTTACAAGTAATAATAAAAAACATGCAATAAATATCTACATTTTTAATTTAAGAAACAAGCAACATAAAGTCTATACAATACAATGTAATCTAAATTCAAACAGTTAACAGATAGAAAATGAACACACTGTACAACATTATACTATAAAAATAGAAAACAATTCTAAATATTTTTCTGGGTACTCAGAACTGCCATAACATTAAAAACATGATGAACACTGACAGGTGAAGTGAATAATATTGAGTATCTCGTTACAGTCGCACCTGCCATGGAGTGGGATGTATTAGGCAGAAATTGAACAGCCAGTTCTTGAAACTGATGTGTTGCAAGCAGAAAAAATGAGCGAGCGTAAGGATCTGAGTGATTTTGACAAGGGCCACATCATGATGGTTAAACAGCAAATCTTGTGGTGTGTTTCTGGTATGCAGTGCAGGCAAAAGTGTCATGGGTGCCCAAGGCTCACTGGGAGTAAAGGCTTGTATGTCTGGTCTAATCCCACAGATGAGCTACTGTAGCACAACCTGCTGACACTGTTAATGCTACGATAGAAAGGAATCAGAGAACACAGTGCAGTGCAGTGAAGCTTGCTCTGTATACAGCTGCAGACCAGTCAGGTGGTGATAATGTTATGGCTGATTGGTGTACAATTTTTTTAAGGAATTTTTTGTGCTGTCTGAACTTGACCAAACTTATTTGAAAAAAATCTAGAAGGTAAAATCAAAGGTAAGGAATAAAACGTGAGGGGGCATGTTATTATAGGAAAGTAATACCCACAGTGTGCTGTGATACCACTTCTCACAGGGACAACGCATCCACATGTACACGCATAAAAAACCTTCCTACAGCGTTTGGGAACCTTTAAGAATTTTTTACATTTCTGCATAAATGTGACCTAAAACAACATAAGATTTTCACATAAGTCCTAAAAGTAGATAAAGAGAACCCAGTTAAATAAATGAGACAAAAAATATACTTGGTCATTTATTTATTGAGATTGATCCAATATTATATATCTGTGCAGGCATGAACATTAAACATTAGCCAATGCGAGAGGACTTCAGTTGCTTAGAACTTACCCTGGGGTCCTTTGTGACCTTGTGACTATTGCTCTTGAGCGATGTTAGTTGGTTGACCACTCCTGTGGAGGGTAACAATGGTCTTAAATTACCTCCATTTGTACACAAACTGTCTTACTGTCTAGACAGTAAGTTGACTAGAGTCAAAACTCTTTAGAGATGGCTTTGTAACCTTTTCCAGCCTGATGACCTTTCAACAAACCTTTCTCTGAGACCCTCAGAAACCTGCTTATTTTGTGCTGATACACTTCCACAAACGTGTTGACACTTTAATAAATCCGTGAACACCAGACTTTAATTTCACCTCAGATTACCTGCTAATCCTAGAAGTTCACAAACTTTTGCCACTCACAGATATGTAACGCTGGATCATTTTCCTCATTAAATAAATGACCAAGTAAATTTTTTATGTCCCATTTATTTAACTGGGTTCTCTTTATTAACTTTTAGGACTTCTGTGAAAATCTGATGTTTTAAGTTTCCAACTTTCCACCAAGATTTCACCAACTTTCATGCACCACTGTAGTTTTGCAGTTTAATCTTGGGAAGTTAATACGCATATGTATTTTCCTATGAAGGATGCATGTATGTGTAAAGTGTAACACATCATCAAAGAGTCACCACTCGTATCGGCTTTTCCCAGATTTGTCTGCAAGTATGTTCCTTCATCTATAATGTATATGTCATCAAAATGTTATATTGTCAAAGAACCTATAAATCTCAAGTCATGTTTAAAGAAGAAGCTGAAAGAAGAAGTGGAAAACTGTATTGGGGTGGACAGGCTGCATGCAGTCAAAACCATACTAATCAAGAAGCACTTCCTGCGTTTGTTGGACGTTCAAATGCAATCACACAAGATCACATGCCATGTGGGGAAATATGATGATTTTGTAGGCCAAATAAATGTGCGCTATGCATTAATTTCTATTCACACATCAACGTTTACAGATGATTTTAAAGATGATGTCAAAACATTTTTGTTCATTTTATAAAAAATGAGACCTTACTTTAAAGAGGATTACCAGTAGATTTAGAACGTTCACTCAAACTAAATATTGTGGTGACATGGACCAAATGTTTCAGTTTGTTTAATCAAGTCCTTTGTTCCAGGGGAGTCAGAGGAACGTCATGATGTCGAGGATCTATTAGTCTCACTCGTCTAATTAGTGGACGGACGGACTGAGAAGCTGATCCAGTTTTGTTTTTAACTCCAGTGCAGCGTTTAAAAATAGCTATAATTACCTACAATATTACATAATTTTCAGTTAAATGTGATTTTTTTTTGTTTTGCTTTTTTTTTTTTTAGAATGACAAATATTTCCAAAGAGTGGCATAAAAAAATCCATTTCACAGCTATATTTATAACTTATTATTAATTTAAAATGATTGCAGAGATCAAGTGTCTCTCACAACCCTACTTAGAGTTGAAGTGACCCTATGTGTGGTCATGATCTAAGCTCTAGGTCGGGAAGCTCTGTCTTCTGTCCCCTATTATAAAAGGGAGTCTAGGTTAATGCATAGCATATAAATACTGTAGACATATGAGTAAAGATGAAATGAACTATTTTCCTTTTCCTCAGGGAAATTATTTTTTAGTCAGCTGACGAGCTCAAATCAAGATGCTGACGTGAGAAATAGAATACAACGTTCAAAACATCCGACAGGTCTATAACACAGCATCCTGTCTGTGTAATGCATACAGGGAGCACTTCACAGAGCAGTTCAGCCATGATCATTACAAACGTCTGCTGCTCACTTTTTTTCCCAGGCGATCTGGAAAGCTTATCCTGTCTTAATAGTACTTAAGTGTGACTGGATGTGCGAGGAACCCTTGACCCCTTTTAGAAGAGCCTCAAAGTCAGGGGAACACACCAACTTGTGTTTGACATCCCCAAGCACCGTCATGTCTCCAGTCAGACCTTCTGTGAGCCGCACACACACGAGTTGCTGTGAAAATACACACATACGGGTTCATACACTATGGGGCTTCTCTAACTCTTCCAGAATACACACCTTGATAATCTGCATCACTGTCTGCACTCACCTGTAAAAAAGAAAAGGCTGCTCCTTCTGACACATCCAGTGTAATGTCTCTAATGACAATCTGAACTTTGCCAGATTTCCTAATTTGCACTTTTCCTATGAATCCTTCTGTCAAGTCTGACAGCACAGGCACAGCCTCTTTCTCCACTGGGTCCTAAAGCATGGAAAACAACGTTCCGAGTATGAAAAATATTTCTGAGCAGACCGGATGCAGATGGAGAAAAATAATCTTGAATACTGACTTACTTGTGTTTTGATATGAGATGTATGCTTGTCTTCAGAAACACATTTTTTCACTGACTTCTCACTTTTTGGAGCTTTTTTGAGGACAGGAATGGTATCAGGAAGCTGGATGAATAAAATCTCTTCTTTTTCTGATACGCTCAACTGCTGGAAAAGATCTTTGACACTAGGTGGCTGAGGTGTTTCTGAAGTCAAGGAGGAGTGACCAGGTGGCATTTCTTTTACTGTGAAAGCAATGTACAGCAAATAAGCAATTACAAACAAGAGAGTATAAAAGTGGGTGACATAGTGGTTAGCACATCGGCCTCACAGCAAGAAGGTCCTGTGTTTGAATCCCGGGCTTGGGTGTTTCTGTGTGGGTTTCCTCCAGATACTCCGGTTTCATCCCACAGTCCAAAGACATGCAAATTAGGCTAACTGAATGTTCCATATTGCGTGTGAATAGCTGTGTGTGTATATGTTGGCCCAGCAATGTTCTGGCGAGCTGTTTAGGGTGTACCCTGCGTTTGCCCAGTTTCTGCTGAGATAGGTTCCAGCCTCTCTGCGACCCTAACAGGGTTAAGCGGTTCAGCAAATGAATGAGTAATAGTTAATGTGACGTCGTCGGCTTTGAATGAAAAGCTCCTTCCGGCAAAAGTATTGTTAACATCCAAAATAAGATTTCTCCCTCTTTAAAGTTGTAAAAACAAGAGTGAATGGTTATATCTAGAAAATAATGGGAAAACAGATCATTGCTTTGTAGTAGACATATTCACCCATAAATCATGTTGATTGTTGATTAATTTCCAATTATATGTACCAGCGAGGATATTAGACATACCAAACATCACCAGAACATGATGTTTATTATGTCTGATCCAGATTAAAGCAACTATCACACTACTAAGTATATACAAAGTGTGTGATTAAGTTTTTTGGCTAGCTGACATTATACTTTTTGGCATAGCCAGTCAGCATCACCTCCTACATTCCCAAAATATTTTTCAGTAGGAGTTATGCCTTGGGCATAAGGTGCAAGGGAAAAAATATTTTACATTTTTTTCTTCAAGATCAAGGGAATTAAATTTTCTTTCAAAAAATAAAGAAAGACAAATAAAGAACAGTCAGGTGGTGGTAATGTTACGGCTGATCTACGTATAAACCATAACATTTGCATTTGTTGAAAAAACATCAGTGGTGTTTTTATAAAGAATTCTGAAATTACAAGACTTTGACGTCTCCGTTGCCAAGTAGTCGAGTGACTGATGCAGTGGAAGTCTTATTGGTGTCTGCTTGGGATCATTTTTCAGGCCAGGGTCATCTATGAACTGCAAAAAAAAAGCTATTAGAAAGCATTTAAAAAAACAATTCTTAAACTGGATCTTCTCTGAATTAAGTGAAATTTATTACATCATCTCGTTGAAGCTTTTCTAAAATCCCATAATCGTCCTCCTCAGGAACATTCTTCTCCTTTTTAATACTCCTTGTAAGAATTGAAGGATCGTTCTCGCTAAGATTTGTGGTGCCCCAACTCCCTGCAAGAATAAAAGTGCTTCTGTTACTTTCACTGATGAAATACTGTTAGAGCACTCGGGTTGATCTTTGCTGAGAAATTCTTATGTGCTTTACCAGGTTTCCTGAAGGAGTCTGCCGGACCCTGTTCAAAAATAGAATGTGACTGAATAGTCTGGGGTCTTTCTCTTTGCCTCCGCTCTCGCTGCTTGTTTTCCCTTTCTCTTCTCTCCTTCTTCGGTGCAGTCCGTGGCTCCTCCTTTAACCTGCAGGAAACAGAAAGGTTCAGTCTGAAAAATGCTAAATTAAACATGGCACAGGATTAATATTTATTCGGATACTTACTCGTCTTTGCTTTTACGGATTGAGTGAACGTTTGGTACAAAGGTTTTCTGCTGGAACAAGAACACTGTTCAAGTCAACATTTGAAATATGGGTATAATTTCTACACACAAAAAGGTCACACACATCAATATTTTGTTGGACCGCCTTCAGCCTTGATTACAGCTTGTAATCACCATGGCATTGTTCCAACAAACTTGGGTTACGTCACAACATTTATTTCCATCCAGAGTTGGGTAAATTTTTCACCGAACTGATGATGGGAAAACTGAACCACTCCATAAAGTCTTAACCAGCACATCCTGAAGATTTACAGTAGGGTTAAGGTCAGGACTCTGTGGTTCTGGTACTGTGGTACCAGTTCATGTGTGAAAATGATTCCTCGCGCTTCCTCAGCCACTCTCAGTATTTAATCCAAAATTCTGTATCCATGTCATCAGGAAAGAAAAAGTCCATTGATGGTATAACCTGGTCATTCAGATCATCAGCTGACTTCATTTTATTGCCAAATAATAATGTTGCTGTGCCTCGACCTGACCAGCTGAATCAACAATGCCAAGGTGATTATGTGTCATATGGCTAAATACGGCTAAAATATTAGAATGAGAAACTTTTTTGATTTTATTACTTTTTGTAAGTCATCATATTAAATATTAACTATTCATTTATTACTGTATACTGCTTCCCACACCCCACCCCACCCCCGTATTTTTAAATTAAGAAACATTCAATTAAATTTTTTTTTAATGCATCTTTGCTCTACAGCATTTCTTAGCATAAAGATAGAACAATGTATTGATTGTATATGAACAAGTGGGTGTGTGTGACCTTTTTAAATCCCCCGAGTGTCAGGTCTCTGGAGCGTAGCGAAGTAAGTCTGCCCGGGGGTGGAGGATTTAATAACGTACGTCCTGCCAGTCCTTTTCCCAGAGAAAAAGATGGACGCAAAGTACCGGATGAACTGGCCCCAGGTTCTCTGTCACCACCTTCTGCCATTCTGTAAAATGTCAAATATGCATCAAATCTCCTGTTATGAACAGAGTACTCAGCTACTACATAGTATTTTGGAGATAATTACAAGATAATAATAGGAACATTAATCATAATATGTTACATCCTACCAATCTAGACTTGTATAATCTGATGTCATTATTAGTATTATATGGGATGCTCAGAGAACAATCAAACAATATTCTGCTCATATCATGAAACTCCAGGCTATTATGGAAAATGCGCCAGCAATGAAACTTTATCTTGTCCTGTCCCATATGACCTTTGTTTATTTTCCTGATCGCTGATTAAATGTGTATAAAGATGTTATGAAGAAAAAGTGATACCTGGAAGGTATTACAAGAGATCATTGTTGCCTCAGACCTGCTTTGATTTACACTTTGCTAAAAAAAAATCTGCTGTACAATGTACACGCACCCATGACAACACTCACCCCCACAATAGAAACTAGAAGCACCTTGTTACTATGGTGAGCAGCTGCAAATGCTACCTGTTTTACAGAACTCTTAATTCAATGCCACACCGTAAAGTCCCTACCTGCCTTCTGTTTTGTTTCAGTTGCTGAAGAAATCTGATTGAACAGGTATATATAGTTTTAGGCAGAGCTCCTGGTAAATGCTGTATCTCTATTGCTGGGTGCTGTTTGTCGAGGCTGGTGTTATTAGTTAGTAGCGCAGCTCCTTTAAGTGCTGAATCAACTTCAGCCCTGGAGGAAACAAATGAATAAGTTTCCCTTGCGCTTCTCAAATTCATTCTGGAGCAAAAAAAAAGGTTAACATTGAGTTTTACTTTGACAACCTTTTACTCGCTGATTTCTGCATTCATTTGTGCCACCTGTCTTGTTAGTTTAATTATGTGTTTAACAAGTTCATGTTCCATGTTGCCGTTAATGTTCTGTTTTTTTGTAGCTCAATGTACATTTGACTGTCTAGTTGAGTTAGATTTTTTTAATTGTTATTCTGTGAGTCTGAGCAGTGGTGTGTGAACCTCTATTCTTTTTTTTTTGGGTCTCAGTTTTATTGTTGTGTGAGTCTGTGCAATGATGTAGGAGCCCATATTTTTTAGGTTTCAGTTTAATTATTGTGCAAGCTCTAAATAAAATCATGTGCGAGTGATACCCAACAGCCAATCAGTATCATGACAACCATCAAAGTCATTTTCTAAACCCATGTGGCTCCAGTCAGGAGCTCTGTTAAAAATGCCACACCAAATAATTCTTTTTATTTCTACCTACACACCTGACCTGATCGTCATACCCATATGTATGCCTTCCCCAAACTGTTGGCACATCATTGTGTATAATGTTTTTGTATACTGTGGCATTATTTCCATTTCCTTTCACTGGAAGACAGGTGACAGGTGCCATTTAAGAACCAGCCCATGTAGAGGTTTAAAGTCATTACACCTTGCATTTAAAGTTTACCTGTACATAAAGATTTCTGATTTTACAGGTTTTATCAAAGTGGCGGTGAATTTTTTGTGGTAGCCATCAGTTGGATCTAACTTTGAGAACAACAACAACCACTTTCCCACTATCAAGCCATACCATGACCATTTCTACTGGCACGTCTGGGGCTTGATCATACCAGTTCGGGGCAACTTTGAGGCCCAAGGATTTTATCCCGACAATTACCTAAGGGTCAGACGAGGATAAACAGGGTGTAAGATATCACTCCGTCTGCACTGTGCATCGTGGGATTTCTATCTAGCCCTGACACAATAGTGGGTTCATGGCTCGTATCTACATAGAGCTCACTTTGTGCACAGATTTTGTTTTGTCAAAAACGTTGCCAAGGTTTGACTGTAAGAACTCGAGTGGTCTGTACAGTGATTCTTCTCTTTACACATGATCAGTTCCTTATCTCACTGATGCACTTGTGGGTGGTTGATCAAAGATCCCCACAGCCACGCCCCAAAATCCAGTGGAAATCCTTTGAAAAAAAAATAGAGGTTAAATATAAAGGGATGTTCAAGATCAGTGTGATGGTCAGGGCTGCACAAACTGGCTAAATTTGCACGAGAGCACAATTTTCTTCAGACACACAGATATATAAGGGCCATTTTTATGTGGAGTAGCTGGGGTGAGACTATCCGTGTTAACTACTGTGTGTTTGTTCTTATCTTTGACAGGAGGAAACTATAATAACTGTCTGAATGCACACACTGCAGCACTGAAGTCCTACCGCGCCAGTGTTGACAGTGGGCGTTACTTTCCAGCCTGAGTCCCTAATGCATTCCTATTCCCTCAACCAGTTCACTTCACAGGCGATAACAGAATGGCGTCTTCACTCGATGTAGTGCACTACAGAGCCACAGAGGAGCCGTTGGGGATTTGGAACTGTGCTCAAGCCTTCTGGTTAGCAAAAGGCTATGCGAGCAGACTAAATAAAAACACTGGCGCTTGCTTTGTCGCGTAAACAAGTAAACCAAACAAAATTAAGGATTTAAGCACCCCATTCTATGGTGCGTTTAGCAACAATTATAACAATACAACAATAATAGCAACAGTGCAAGACTTACGTGTTTGTTGCTAACCTTGTACCCACACAGCTTCCGAGATACGCATCCTTGCAAACCTACGACCACGTGACCAAACTTTAAGCGTTCCTATTGGTTAGTTTGTAAAGGCATTGGCCAATTACGTCACATGTACGGCTTTGTTTTAGGGCATCTGCTGTGTTGATGGACAGTATTGGTAGATTATTGCAAAAAAGAAATAAATAGAAGTAAATTTTATTTGCGTCCATACAGTTTACCGAATGTAAGTGTATGCAGTCTTATACACCAGTATATAAAACTCCTCCAAAACACAAGTGCAGCCATTCTTTTGTTTCTTTTGTACACATAAACATAATGTAAGCCTTGTGCTGATTGGACAAATCAAATCACTGTGGGGAGTTTGGTCAGAACAGCCACCAAGCTCAGCCACCAAGTCTGGTGTAATCGAAATTCCTTGAAAGGGACGATAACCAAGACAAGCAATTATTGATAATGATATCACAATAAGAGGCTTGCGATAAAATAACAATAAACATTCCATTTCTCTGTCACAATGTCACACTGGTGAGTCACATGACATATGACCAGAGGGTCTTTTCAGCCTGAAGATTGAGTGTGATTCCACGATAGTTGGCACACAACCTCTGGCCCCCTTTTTTAAAAAGGGGAACTACCACCCCGGTTTGCCGATCCAGAGGTACAGCCCCCGATGACCATGCGATGTTGCAGAGACGTGTCAACTACAACACCCAGAACCTTGAGGTATTTAGGGCGGATCTCGTTCACCCCTGGAGCCCGGCCACCGAGGAGCTTTTTAACTACCTCGGTGACCTCTGCTCCAGTAATGGGCAGACCCCCTTTCAAACCTCCAGCCTCTTCCACAGAGGACATGTTGGTGGGATTGAGGAGGTCCTCAAAGCATTCCTTCCACCTCACAACACTGTAAACAGTGTTTGTGGAGTACTGCTTCCCCCTCCTGAGGCGTCGGATGGTGGTCCAGAACCTTTTCGAGGCCAAATGTCTTTTTCCAGGACCTCACCGAACTCCTCCCACTCTCCATATTTTGCATCAGCGTCAGCATGTTTGGCCTGTCGGTACCCATCCGCTGCCTCAGGAGTCCCAGAGGCCAAAAGTACCCAATAGGCCTCTTTCTTCAGCTTGACAGCCCCATCATCGCAAGTGTCCACCACCTGGTTGGGTTGATTGCCCCTACAATAGGCACTAAAGACATTCCAGTTTACAGCTCAGCTCCTCTCTTCATCCGAGTGTCCAGAACATACGGCCGCAAGTCCGATGACACAAATTCAATCAACGAACTGCAGCCTATGGTGTCCTGGTGCCAAGTGGCGATTCAAGGAGAGGGGGACTTTATTCATTCATTCAAAATATTTCCTCATTTTTGATTGAAGAAAAATCATCAGATAATTGCTGGTATGTACGAGCTGAATTATTGCATCACTTAAATCAGAAAAGTTGAATGATTGGCAAGTGTGACATAGCAACTTGACTGTCTACTACTGAGAATAGTTTGAATGAATAATAAAACAATAATAGAATTCGGCTTTTGTGTGATAAGGAGAATTACCAAATTGACCAAATTATTCTGTGTATCATTCTTCGACTTATTCAGTAATTGCTCGTTATTCACCTTGCAAACTCCGAATAATGCTTGAATCAAAATTGCCACGAAAAGTGGTTCTGAAATTCAACAAAATGCCATCCCAAGATTAATAAAATAATATTTATATGTAACTAGTCTACATATTCATTTTCATTTTATATTCTTCTTCTGTACAAACTTCATCCTTATCAGTATGGAAGTGCATCCCAGCTACCCTAGAAACACCAACCAATCCATATTACCCATGTTTTTTTTAGAATTGGCAAGAAACTTCACAATACATAAAATTTTTTTCACAGTGATTAGTAAGAACTATATTGATAAACATTCATGTATAACACAATTGTTAAACATTACTTCATAACAATTTTGCTGCAGATTTTTGGTCACTGGTTCCCTGTAGTATGTTTGGATCCTTTGTTAATTGTAATGCATGTATTAGAATACATTTATAAAATTTATATTCGTATACTAGTAAAATCAATAAATGTGTAACCCCATCATGGGGGTAATTTTTGTGTCCCATACTATTATAGCGCACTGCAGCTTGAGCCATATCAAAGTAGCCACTAA
This sequence comes from Neosilurus hyrtlii, assembly GCA_028564935.1. Lineage (NCBI taxonomy): Eukaryota > Metazoa > Chordata > Actinopteri > Siluriformes > Plotosidae > Neosilurus > Neosilurus hyrtlii. The sequence goes on from JAOUQZ010074533.1 coordinate 15,880, forward strand.
GTCTTAGTCATAAAGTGTTGACACATTTACACAATGCCATTCCTTTTAGCTTAAATTTTGTTTTACTTTATAGACTTTCATATTTCTTTAATGAATCCCATTAACATGAAATGACCAGGCTTTTTAAACTTGACAGTATATTCCATCCATTCTGGTGACCCTTCAGGCCTTGAACAGGTCACCAATCTACTGCAGGCCTGAGACATACACAAACAATCATTCACACTTCACAGTTTTATAGTAGCCAGTTGATCTGAACAACTCAGAGTGTCATTCACTTAGTTTCAGCACTTATGCTGTTATTATATCAATATTTTTAAATTTGTACCATGACACACCAAGAGATGTCAGTATTTCCCTGTTGGTTGCAATGTGTGTGTGTGTGTGTGTGTGTTGTGTGTTGTGTGGGTGGGTGTGTGCGTGTGTTGTGAGGGTGGTTGGATGTGGAGTGTGAGTGTGTATGTGTGTGTGATGCATCTTGTATTTGCTATATTAAGTGTGTATGTATTTTTTAATAATTATGTAGTCTTTAATTATTATTGTAAATATTATAATATTTTCATCTGAAAAGATAAATCAAAACTGTTTTAAAGGTTTTTCGAATAGGGCCAAATAAAATGTGATTTTCTGAAACTTATCATACATTGAAATAGAAATGTAAAAATAAACAAATAAATAAAACATGGCATGCTGGGTCTTCATGAATCATGTCACAATCACAATCAACCAAATGTTGGGCCTGTGTCTTGTTTACCCCATCTATTGATTTTTCTCAATTAGAGCATGTGTTTTTGGATAGGTTATGATTTTTTGACATTAATAAGCATATGTATTGTATAAATATTGTATGTCTATTGTATAGACATAATTATGTGACAATGTCACATTGTCACATAATGTAGTGTGTACCATTTTTCATGCCATAACATGTTGTAACGCCCTTACCCACATAATCAAATTATAATTAATGGTAGAAGAAGAGAAAGAAAGGAAAGAAGGAAAGAAAGACTCATTACCAGGTATGAAATGTATGTGATTTTATCCATAAATGTAAGGATTGTGCTGCTAATTACAGTATAATGATAGAGGGAAGCCATAATTATAGGTTTAATTCCCATGTGCTTTTTGAACACCCTTGTTAGGTGAAATCTGGCACACTGTTTACTTCTTCTGATTTCTCTTCCTTTAAGCATTTTTAAAGCAATGGCTCACATGTAGTAATCAGAAAGACGATGTGCCTGTGCAGATGAACACTCTGTAAGTGGCCTATATCCTATCAACTGCACATCATGCTTTCTTTGAACTGACTGAACCTTTGTTGCCTTACCACAATGACTGTTTATTTATAAAATCCCTAAAAGTTGTGAAATAAAGAAGAGAACTACTGAACAGTGCACCCATATGTCGTGTTAGTGATTCAGAGGATCCTGGCGAAGTAAAGGTATATCTCTAAGTGGAGGAAGTGGGAGAGAGGTATCTCAACCTTAGCGTAGGGGATTTTCTTTGTCGGTTTAGTTATCTTTTCCTTTTAAAACCTCCACTCCTCTAGTAAGTCTTTCTACTCAGTTTTGGAGAGTGGCTGTTGGGATGTTGGGATCTTGTTTCACCAGAAGAGCATTAGTGAGGTGCGACTCCCATGTTGTTTAGGTGATGAGGCATGGTGCACAGTATGTGTTCATCTGAAAGGTTTTCAGAGGGTTTGACGTCAGGTCTCTGTGCAGGGCACTCAAATATTCACAGTGTGTAAGTGCATTGCCATGCTGGAACATGTTGGGGTTTAGTCCCGGTGATCAGTAATTGTAATGCCACAGCCTACAAAGACAAGCTATACAATTATGTATACCCAGTGTTATGAAAACAGTCCTTTATATCAACAGCTGGCTTATCCCTTGGTTACTGTAGATCTAGAGTCTTTTTTTTTGTGAACACTAGAAGTGTGAGTCAGGTATGCTAATGGATACACCATGGATGGGACCCCAGTGCATTACAGAGGATATGCACACAAACACACATATAATACAGCTCTAGAAAAAAATATGAGAATACTACAAAATGATGGCGGCACGGTGGTGTAGTGGTTAGGACGTCCGCCTCACAGCAAGAAGGTCCTGGGTTCGATTCTTGGGCTCGGGGGGTTTCTGTGTGGAGTTTGCATGTTCTCCCTGTGCTTGCGTGGGTTTCCTCCGGGTACTCCGGTTTCCTCCCAC
>JAOUQZ010074602.1:0-11685 GCA_028564935.1 Neosilurus hyrtlii
TGCGATGGCCTGGCGAGCTGTCCGGGGTGTACTCTGCCCTTACCCAGAGTTGGCTGAGATGGGCGCCAGCCTCCCCGATTAAGCGCTTCAGAAAATGAATGAATTATTATTATTTGCTTCAGCTACAAGGGATTAGGAATGCAGTTTAGTATTAATGTTAGACACAAAGCATTATGGGAAATAAAAATGGCAGCTACATGAATATTTGAAGCCTCAGTGTGTACCGACTTCTGGTGTTATTTTTAGAATGAGTTTCTGAATATATTTTTAAAACCATCTTTCAATTAAAAGGGAAAAAATCATATGTACAAGTGTCTATATATAAATATATATATAATTATTATTATTATTATTATTATTTATTAGTTATTGCAGTTTAACCTTCCTCCAGTAGGGGGTGGTGATGACACCAGAAGTCTCTGCAGTGAGAGATGCTTGAATACTCTGGTTTTATTTGTTCAGACTGAGTAAATAAGATTTTGGGGCTCAGTGATCAAGTAATCATGAGTAAATAAGCTCGATATTGAACTGATCTCTGATATCTGCATCTCTGTGTGCAGGATTAAGCACAATATTACAGTACGATACGATTCATAAGGATACGATACGAAGGGATCTGATACAAAACGATGCAGTTTGTGACTTTATAACTTCAGATTTTCGTATAGCATTAATGTACCACTGATGATGTCACGGCCAAATCCATAATAATAATAATAATAATAATCATAAATAATAATAATAATAATAATAATCATAAATAATAATAATAATAATAAATAATTCTCAATAATAAGTTTATAGTTCATCCCAGTTCGCTCATTCGCCCACCTGTCAGGGTCGCAGAGGGGATGGAGCCTATCTCATCCAACTCTGGGAGAATATAAAAATGTTTAAACATAATAAGCTGAACAGTTATACAGAGTCGTGGGGGGTTTCACTAGTTTTTGTAAAAAATCAAGCAGTGATATGAAGGAGCACATCAGATAAATGCAGGTGTGTGTGTGTGTGTGTGTGTGTGTGTGTGTGTGTGAGGTCGAGGACAGAGTGGAGCCGGGGCACTGAACACAGCTCAGACTGTCGAGGGGTTTGTGTGTGTGTGTGTGTGAGAGTGTGTGAGAGTGTGTGAGAGAGAGTGTGTGTGTGGGTGTGTGAGAGTGTGTGAGAGAGATTTCCTGGAGGACCCAGATGAACTCGAGCTTATTTCAAAGCTCCAGACCAACGTTTCAATCCTGAACTGTTTTTGATTTACAGAAGCTGAAGCTGCGAGTCTTTTGTAAACGTTGTACTGTATCTTATTTATGCCCCTCTACACCCCCCCCCCTCCCCCATACCCCACTATACCAGTCTATGAACCTCCACACCCCACTATGCCCATCTCTGCCCCTCTCCACCTCTCTACATGGATTTTGTTCATTACGGGGCATTTCTCTCCTCCTCCTCTGGGTCGGGGGTTAAACGGGTTTTGCGGGTGGTGTGTTTTCATCATCGTCATCTTGTTTATTATAATATTAGAATTATTATAAAGTCATTCTTTGTAGGGTTTTCTTTTTTTCAGATTAAATATGATCTTAGGGAATTAAAAATAATGAATTGATTAAATTATCATTCGTACTGTACCTGATGGTGTGTGTGTGTGTGTGTGTGTGTGAGAGAGACTAAAAGATGGAGACTCTCATACATGCCGGTGATCTTTTAATCATCTGCCTCTCACACACTTTAAAAGGGATGAGGCTGAGATGTTACACACACACACAGATGGAACTGAAGACCCCACACACATGCGTGCGCGCCCAACACACACACACACACACACACACACACACAAACACAGACAGGCGTCAGTCCTGCCGTGAAGGCTTTACAATCAAAGAAACCCAAAACGTGATGGATTACAGTTTCTATAGCAACCGCTGATTTGGAGTGAGTACCACGAGCGCTTCACGTAAACAGATTAAAATCTTACCAAGTGGATTTAAATAATCGATGACTTCACGCTTTCCCTCCTTGGAGACGTCCTGATCTGTTTGTTTGTTTGTTTATTTATTTAGGCTGTAATTTATCCTTAATTAGCTGATATCAACGATAATATCAGCCGTGTGATTAATCGATGCGCTCTCTACTCGCTCAGTGAATCCAGTGGTTGTTTAAATAAACAGATTGTGGTTGTAAAGTCACTGTTGTGTGAAAGGAATGAAAGGAATGAAAGGATGTGACGTTATGGGTAATTAAACAACTTCAGGACGAAGATGAAAAGAAAGGAGAGAAGGAAAGGCACATATCTACTAATATCTCTACTGTATGTGATCATTCAGTGTGTGTGTGTCTGTAGGGGGCGCTCATGATCCATTTCTAAATCCTAACTGAAGTTTATGACGTGAAGTGTAAAGAGATAAAACTGTTTAATGCACCTTAGTGGAGGAGTGAAACTCCAAATCTAATTACTCTCTCTCTCTCTCTCTCTCTCTCTCTCTCTCTCTCACCCCACCTCTCTTGCTTACTCTCTCTCACTCTCGCTCTTGCTTACTCTCTCTCACTCTCGCTCTTGCTTTCTCTCTCTCTTGCTCTCGCTCCCTCTCTCTTGCTCTCTCTCTCTCTCTCTCTCTTGCTCTCGCTCCCTCTCTCTTGCTCTCTCTTGCTCTCTCTCTCTCTCTCTCTCTCTCGCTGTAGCTGATGAGCTGAAGTTTGATAGTTTTTTTTTTTGTTTAATTGAACTCCGATATTCCTTTCTTCATTTTGCTACGCATTCATTTGCCAAACCATTTAATCCTATTAGTGTCGCAGGGAGGCTGCAGCCGGATCTGAGCCGACTCTGGGTGAAGGTGGGGTACACCCTGTACAGCTCACCACACCGAGGGCCAATTTCGAAGTCACTTATCCTAATGTGCATGACTTTGGACTGTGGGAGGAAACCGGAGTACCTGGAGGAAACTTATGCAAGCATGGAGAGAAGATACAAACTCCAAACAGAAACGCCGTCGCCGAGAACCTTCTTGCTGTGAGGCGGACGTGCAAACCACTACGCCACCGTGCCGCCATCTACATGAACAGGCTTATATAATACAATAAATCTATAATTAGAAATTTAATGATGAAATATTTAATTCAGGTTGTGATGGAGGCACAGAAGTGTTCATTGTACAGTACAGGATATAAGTGCTGTGGTGTGTGTGTGTGTCGGATTCCTTTGTCTTCGCAAAACGAGTTCGAAGCGGCTCTTTACGGTGAGTCGAATCACATGTTTGATTCCTTGTAGGCGGTGATGTCACTTTTGTGGTGTGATTTAATCTAAATGTTTCCGTGGAAACCAGGAGCCTGTTTTTACCACCTGAGCTGTTATGTTGGTGTAATGTGTGTTTGACTCTCAGTGGTGTGTGTGTGTGTGTGTGAGATGTTTGTTGATGTGCTGTGTGTGTACCAGTGGTGGGCCAGCAAGGCCTTCTCTGGCGGCCCAAACACTATCAGAAGCACTGACCTACATTTACAGCTTAAATTCTAGTATTTGTTCCATGAAATTGTATGAATTTATTCCCAGCAGTCTGTTCTCCTTTTCGTAGCGTCGCTTGGCTGCACTGCTTCCCGGACATGTATGTGGATGATAGATTTTTGATGTATGATCGCCAGTGGAAGTTACATAATGCTCGGGGTTACTAGCAGAAATGTAACTCGGGCGTATCGGTGACGATGCATTCGGAGATAAAGGGTTTTAATTGGGTTTCGTGGTTTAGTAATAATGATATTCACCCTCAATACGCAAAATGCTTCTCTCTCTGTAACGCCAGGCCTTGTTATATTGCGTTTTTGTATGTTACTGATGGTTTCTATAATTGCGACGTCATGGTGGTAATAAGAGCTGGATTAAAGTCCGTTAAGTCCCCACTGAAGGCCCATTTTTTTCATCGTTCATTGCTCCTATCACATATGACCACCACCATCAAGGAGGTGACACGTGATGCTACCGCCCACATCTTTAAGAACTGCTGTGCCTGTGCATTCGGGGGCGGCCCAACACACTCGGAGTGAACGTGCGATCCGCCCTTTTGTCGAATGTGCTTATGGACGCCCATGTCTGGCTGTTGATCGCTGTAAGGGACACGGAAGTGAGCAAACGTGAGCTCCCGGGAGAGTTCGGCCGTGCAGCGGATGGCCACGACAACAACCTGGATTCAGACCTGCGAACTCCGGGTTGGGTGTTTCACACCTTGTCGATACGCCACCTAAAAATCATCTTTGATTGTAGACGTGTTTTCTCAACACGTGGTTCATATTACTGACGATCCAATAACAGTGTGGGGAAAACAGTGGGGAACTTAAATCCCCCATCGCACTCGGACAAGGGCCGTGAAAATTTGGATGAACGCAGTGTGTGGGGGTTGCTGGGATGCGGGGATATGGAAAATTGTGCAGTCTTCGTCCTTACTCCGTCCATGCCAGGTTCTCTCTGCATCAAACATATTTACACTAATTTTTTACTGTGTGCATGATCACGTGCATTCCACGTTTAAAATGTTCTTACTACGACCAATCAGGTCGCACCACATACTCACCGCATGCTCACTGCACACCCCCGGTCCTTATAAATACTACGCCACAGTTTCTTGTGTCCAAGTTTCTGTTCCACATGTCCGGTGGAGTCCCTACTAGGTTTTATGTATGTCATTACATCATCCATCAAGTTTTTACTCCGTCCTGATTCGAGCACGTCCGCACTACGTTTTTTCATCACAGCGTTATTTATAGTGATTGTAGTATTTGTTGTTTGTCGTTTAATATAAGATCCTGTTAGAAACAAATTGAATTGTTGAATTGTTGAAAATTGTTAAAGTTGAATTGTTTTGGTGGTACTCTACAATTCTGTGTATCATCTGGTTCTCGTTTGCTCTCTGTATTGAGTTAATAGATGACGCCGCACATTGGCCGGGACGTGTTGTAATTGAGGGTTAGGGCCGGATGGCAGCGGAACGGCCGCGCCCCCGAGGATACTGATCGCTCCGTTTCCGTTTATCGCTGTACTTTAACCTCCTGCTCACAACGTCAAACCTCTTACAGCCGCTTATTACTGAACCGAACGCTGCGTTTTTCTCTGTCTCTAATGTGCCTGACTGATGTGCTGTTTATTCTTCTTTTTGTCTTTTTGGTCACATGTTGTGCACAAGATTTTATTTATTTATTTCTCTTGACACTGTGAGTGGACACGTGAGGATGTTGGCATTGCGATGTGCCACAATAGAAGAATCTACAAGACAGTCTGGATATTAAGAGCGTCGTGCTGTTTGACGGTAGATGATGATTTTAGCGGACGTGTTGCTTCCACGAGCAGCAGAGAGAGGAATCCGTGGAGGTTGGGACGGATAAAACTTCTCTGATGTTTGTGATAATGGTGATTCGTAGGATTTCACATTCGGCTCTGATTCTGGTCCATTTTGTGGGTGGAGCTTATTTCCGGAGGTTGTTCACGTAGAAGAATCCGACCTCACCTGCTGATCTATCGTCCGACACCATACGTAGCTTTTATGCACAGTTTTGTTACAGAGGCGCCGCTACGTCTGTCTATTTTCTAAGCCACTTAATCCTAATTGGGGTCGTGGGGAGGCTGTAGCCCATCTCAGCCATCTCTCGGCGAGGGCGGGGTCCACCCTGGACAGAATGTGACTCCCACAAAACTCCTTAAAAGGAAAAGAGCTGAAGAGATGAAATGAGAACAAAACGTCCAGACCGGTTTTGCAGTGCACCGGCTCTTTGATTTGTGTGTAGTAGTTTTATTTTTTCTAATTGATGGATTTGTGTTTACTTTCTTTCTTCATGTATTTTTCTCTGTGATGTTTAACTCTGGGGTTTTGCCGTTGTTGGTTTTTGTAAACAGTTTGTTACAGACAGATTTGCATGTTTGCACTCTGTTGACCGTCACCTTTGACCTTTCTTTGGACCTATTTCATGGTTCAGCTTCATCAGATGCTGTGAGTCATGTGGGCGTTTATGGGAAAGGTTCTGGGAGGAAAAAAAGGGAACATCCCGGGTTGTGTCTCAGCACCGTTGCGTCTCTCAGCGGTGAGTCTTGCTGAACCTTCGTTCTGGGAAAAATAGTTTATAGCTTTCGTCCGCAGGATATCAGAAGGGAAATGACTGTTTGTGTGTTTTATCCTGACTCCATCGAAACTTCTGGAACACTTTCTCACACACACACGCAGGAAGGTTGGAGGATGTCCAGCTTTGTTACATACAAACAGACAAAGCAGTGGTTGTCTCTTGGCTTGGAGTAAACGTGTCTGATAAACACTCATGAATGTGTGTGTGAATTACATTTCCGGCTCTTTTCTAGAAGAAATTCTGCCGATGTAAACGCATCACTCTCCTGGTTATAAGGTTTCACGTCCATATTTATTGACTGAAATTCCCAATAATAATAAAAACAGGCTGAAAGCTGAGACTGTACTTTATCAGGAACCAATCAAAGGTAGCCTGGGTTTGTTTCACTGCGATTCAACCAGAATATTTCCACTTGAGGTGCAGTAAAGTGGTACAGCTCATAGCAAGAAGGTCCTGGGTTCGAATCCCGGGCTGTAAGGTGTTTCTGTGTGGAGTTTGCATGCTCTTTCCTGGCTTGTGTAGGTTTCCTTCGAGTGCTCTGGTTTCCTCCCACAGTCCAAAGACATACGCATTCGGGAAAATGGTTGTTCCAAATGGCCTCTAGATGTGAGTGTGAATGTGTGTGTGGGTACTTTGGACCTGCAATGGACTGGTGAGATGTTCAGGGTGTACCCCACCTCTCCTGGTGGGATTAAAGGGTTTGACAGATGAATGGATGATTAAATAGGTGAATGAATGAATAAATGGATTAATGGAGGAACAATGGATGAATGGATAAATTGTTAAATGAATAGATGGGTGGATGGATGGAAGAATGAATACATGAATGAATACATGAATGAAATGTTAAATGAATGGATGGATGAATGAATGAAAGGGTAGATGAATGAGTTAATGAATGGGTGGATGGATGGATGAATGAATACATGAATGAAACGTTAAATGAATGGATGGATGGACGGATGAATGAATGGATGGATGAATAAATTAATGAATGAAAGGTTAAATGAATAGATGGATGAATGGATTAATAAATGGATGGATGAATAAATAGGTGGGTGGATGGATGAATACATGAATGAATGAAAGGTTAAATGAATAGATGTATGAATGAATTGATGGATGAATGAATGAATACATGAATGAATGAAAGGTTAAATGAATAGATGGATGGATGAATGAATGAATGAATAAATAAATGAATGAAAGGTTGAATAGATGGATGAATTGATGGATGGATGGATGAATGAAAGGTTAAATGAATAGATGGATGGATGGATGAATGAATGAATACATAAATGAATGAAAGGTTGAATAGATGGATGAATTGATGGATGGATGGATGAATGAAAGGTTAAATGAATAGATGGATGGATGGATGAATGAATGAATACATAAATGAATGAAAGGTTGAATAGATGGATGAATTGATGGATGGATGGATGAATGAATGAATGAAAGGTTAAATGAATAGATGGATGAATGAATTGATGGATGGATGGATGAATGAATGAATACATGAATGAATTAATTAATGAATGGATGGATGAATAAATGAATTAATGGATGGATGAATGAATGCATGAATGAATGGATGGATGAATGAATGAATAGATGGATAGATGGATGGATGAATGTTTGTACTGTATCTAAATCACGTAGTGTACGTACTGTAAGAAAATGAGATAAAAAATGTTTAATCCGGTTGAATGAAACAAGTTGAATATTTGAAAACGTGAATATTATGTAATGATAATAATTAAAATAAATAAATACACAAATAAATAAATATTAAATGGGGGGTTACGTGGTTACAGTGGGATAATAAAACTGAGCATGAAACAGACTTTACAGAAGATTCAGGATCTCAGCACGAAGCCTCACAACTCCAACACCCGGAGAACTTCTCCGCTTCAGGTATTTTCTCACCTCAGAAGAGCTTCAGTGTGAAGTGATCTCACCGACATGGACAGAACCGGCTTCAAATCCCACCACACGCAAACAGCAGGTTGCTCAAACCCCGTGCACAAGAAACTGACGTGTACACTCATACGCAGTATTATGGGATGTATGGAACGCACGGAGTGCGATTTGTTCAAATGAAAAAGTCGCGACAGAACAACATCCTTTTGTTGCGTATCACACAGACGACGGCGCGCCGCCGGAACGGGAGATTTTACTGATCTTTCTTTCAACTGTCTGATACGTTAACAGAAATCAAATAATGATACAGAATCTCCTTTCATAAAAATATTCTTTTACCATTTAATTGTGAAAGGAGACGTTTATTTATTGTAGAATTATGGAAGGAGTCTCCAGTGTCAGAGCTCCAGGGGTCTCCAGGTTTTATCAAGAGAGAGAAAAAAAGAAAGGCCGGAGAGGGAAGAGTTTATGTGCTGGAGTATCATTCATTCATTCATTCATTTGTCCATCCATTTACTCATTCATTTATTCATTCATCCATCCATTTACTCAGTTGTTTATCCAATTCATTCGTTCATTCATTCCTTCATTTACTCATTCATTTATTTATTCAACCAATTATATATTCATTTAACCATTCATTCATTCATTTGTCCATCCATTGACTCATTCATTTATTTATTCAACCATTCATTTACTCATTCATTCATTCATTTGTCCATTCATTGACTTATTCATGCACTCATTCACTTATTCATTCAACCATTCATTCATTTATTCATTCATCCATCCATTTACTCATTCATTTATCCATTCATTCGTTCATTCATTCCTTCATTTACTCATTCATTTATTCATTCAACCAATTATTCATTCGTTTAACCATTCATTCATTTCCCCATTTATTCATTCGTTCATTCGTTCATCCATTTACTCATTCATTCATTCATTCATTTAACCATTCGTTTATTTAAACATTTATTAATTCATTCGTTCATTCGTCCATCCATTTACTCATTCATACACTCATTCATTTATTCATTCATCCCTTCATTCATTTATTCATTAATCCATCCACTTACTTATTAATTTATCCAATAATTCATTCATTCGTTCATTCATGCATTCATTTATTCATTTATTTGTCCATCCATTTGTTCATTCATATGCTCATTCATTTATTCATTTAACCATTCATTCATTTATTTATTCATTCATTCTTCATTAATTAATTAATTAATTAATTGATTGATTGATTGATTGATTGATTGATTGATTAATTAATTAATTAATTAGATCGTTCATTTGCCGAACTGCTTACTCCTACTAGGGTTGCAGAAAGGCTGGAGCCTATGTCAGGCGACTCTGTGCGAAGGACGAGTAAACAGCTCACCAGCCCATCACTGGGCAATTAGCCTAATGAGACAGTGGGAGAAAACCGTAGTACCCAGAGGAAACCCACACAAGCACAACCACTACACCACCGTGCCGCCCACTGGATTATGAAATAAGTGAGTATTTGAGTTATGGAGGTTCTATAACAATAAATCTAACTGAATAGTTGCTGTGGTGTAAGAGGAATAAAACACCACAGGAAGTGATGTCATGGGAAAATAATCACCCGCATGGCGGTACGAATCTCCACATCTCTGTGGCCGTCCTTCGAGGCGTGCACTCCATTTGTCCATGTCTGTGAAAACACGTGGGCTGTAATGAAAATCTGAATTCGGAATGTCACCTCTGGACTCTCAATTAATGTACGAAAACATTTCTCTTCTGCACCAATCCTGTATCGGGAATGAAACGCTGAAACGTGATACACATCTTTGGCAGAAGGTAATAAATCATTTACGTATTGCAGCATGACCTTGGAATTAAAGCTCGAGCTGGAAAAGCAGCTCATGTGGAAATAATTGTGTTTGTGAGTTTTGGCCGTTTCTAGGCAGAGAGAACCATGTACCTGCGTGTGGATCCAGAACATTCTGGTGGGAAGGGGGGGGGGGGTTTGTTTTGTTTTTGTGTATCGTCCAGATTGTTGCCGATCAGTTCAGTTCTGATGTAATTGTTCCTTTTTTATGTGTTTGTTTATTTTGTAAATAAATTTGTAAAAAATTCCACCTGGCCGCTGTAGGATACAGAGTTTTATTTTCCAGTAAATATTTAGAGGCTTGTGTTTTACAGGACGCAGCGAGAGACCGTGTTACTGCCTCAGTGTGTGTGTTAAAGCAGAAGACCAAAATGGCCGACGCCGCCTGAAGGAAAAGTACGAGTCAAACGAAAATAAACATAGTTTCCATCAGTTTTTCCAGATCACACTCACACTCACACACACACACACACTCTCTCTCTCTCTCTCTCTCTCTCACACACACACAACAAACTTTCCTTCTTTAATTTGATCCTATTTCTCTCATCAGGCTCATATCACTCACAAATGAATATTACTCTCTAATAATATATCATCTATCTTCACGATATTAAACATGAACAATTTTATCTAATTCATACAAAAGGAATTATTTTGCAAATCATCCCACTGCACTGAATTCTGGATTGTGATTGGTTGGAAAGTGTTGATTAACATGATCTAATACACTGTTGTTTCTATAGTAACAGCTTAATCACAGCGGTGTGTGTAGTGGAACATTCTGCATAAACAAGTTAATAATGCCTGTACTACATGTTTAGTACACTAATACTATACTGTAGTGTTTCATACTACACTCTTCATCATCATCCTCCTCCGTTTGTTCCGGGGTCGGGTCGTGGAGAAATTTAGCCTAAGCAATGAGATCCAGACGTTCCTTTCCCCAGCCACTTCCTCCAGCTCTTCTGGGGGGACACTGAGGCATTCCCAGACCAGCCGAGAGATATAGTCACTCTATGACACTACACTGTACTACACTGCAATACACTATTCTATACTACAGTACACTATACAACAGTAAAGCACACTGTACTGTATTACAATACACTTTACTGTTGTACACTACACTGTACTACACTACATTGCACTCTACTACAATACACTACACTCTACCACAATAAACTATATATAATGCACTGCAATACACTTCACTATACTACAATACACTATTATTCACTACAATACACTACACTGTACTACACCACAATACACTATTCTACACTACAATACAATATACAATACACTACACTGTACTGTACTACACTACATTACACTATACTACAATACACTACACTGTACCACAATACACTATTATTTACTACAATACACTACACTCTACCACAATAAACTATATATAATGCACTGCAATACACTTCACTATACTATACTACAATACACTACACTGTACTACACCACAATACACTATTCTACACTACAATACAATATACAATACACTACACTGTACCACAATAAACTATACTATATACACTGCAATACACTTCACTATACTACAATACACTACATTACACTATAATACAATACACTACACTGTACCACAATACACTATTATTTACTACAATACAATATACAACAATACACTACACTGTACCACAATAAACTATACTATATACACTGCAATACACTTCACTATACTACAATACACTATTCTTTACTACAATACACTACACTGTACTACACCACAATACACTATTCTACACTACAATACAATATACAACAATACACTACAC
>JAOUQZ010074624.1:0-18078 GCA_028564935.1 Neosilurus hyrtlii
TGTGTGTGTGTGTGTGTGTGTGTGTGAGTGTGTGTGTGAGTGTGTGTGTGTGTGTGTGTGTGTGTGTGTGTGTGTATGTGTGTGTCTGTCTGAAAGAGAAATAGAGAAACAGCAATCTTTCAAGTGTGGTATGTTCTGTCAATAAACATGGTTACTTACATTATGTGTACACTTAAAGCTCCATCACACTCAAAGCACCGTGTCCTGAAAATTTCGACAACTGCAGCAGGGGCTTCATAAAAATTTAAAAATGTGCATTTTACATTCTTACTATGTCCACGCCAGCTTGTCATTGCATCTAACGTTCCCATTAATTTCTTATCATGCACATATTCACATTAATTACATATTTACTGCATCATTACTATGACCAATCTAATCACACCACACGCTTACCACGTTCTCATTGCGTCCATCCAGTCCTCATATATACCATGCGCTGCAATTTTTCATTCCTGCAAGTTTTCTTGCATGTTCAGCAAGTGGGTTTTAGTTTCATTGGTACTATGTCAATGCCTTCATTACTACATCCTTATTAACTTCTCACCCTTAAAGTTAAAGTTCAACCACATTCTGTGCAACCAAGGAGAGCAAACCGCATCCTTATCACTTCCTACTTTGTTGTACAAATTCTTACTACTTCGACCGAAGTGCGATGGTGGTTTAACTAATTTTAAAGTAGAGTTAGCGCTATGGTGCCAGACGTTTTAAAACCAAAAACCCTTGAAAAATAAATCTTTTTTATTTTTATTTTATATTTTTAGGCAAAAGATATTGCTGGTATTTACACTGTGTAAAATAGACACTGATTGATCTAAATTACTTTTTAAACAACTTTCACACATTTATCAAGATAATTCCATCAGACGGCTATTAATATAATGTCATATAAAGGGATTACTGTGGTGTACCTTAAATGTGTGTTTAATCCTTTTAATATACTTTCATAACACTTTGGCAAAATTCTGCTGGCAGGTCTGATTGAGGATCCTCCCAGGACATGCTGTTATTTAACAAATTAGGTGATTTGAGGCTAGAACGTGGCACAACGTGTTTCTCTTCTGCAGCCTTGTCATAATCATTTTTCATTAACGCTTTTCCCAGAAGATATCTTGGAATCTGCTGAAAATGATATTTGGTTTCTTAGGAGCACAAATGGCACAGTTTTTGCCACTGTAAGAAAAAGTTAACAGTATAGTGCAAGAATTTCAGGTTTATTGATAGAGCCATTGCACTATATTGTTAATACTGTTAACATTGTTAATAACTCCCTAATATGCACATCATTCTCCATCATTACTAAATAAAACTCCTGCTATAAAAATTATACTACCATTATAAAAAAAAACAGAGTATAGATTTTTAGTAGGTGTTTCATTTAGTAATGATGGAGAATTTGTAGTTATATATTACCAAAATTTAAGTGTATATATATATACATATCTGATTATATATATATATATATATATATATATATATATATATATCTGATTAAATGCATATATATATATATATATATGCATTTAATCAGAGTTATAAGAATGCATTTTTGTGCAGTTGTACAGATATCTGATGACCAAACTGTACAAAATTGTACAAATCGTTTATTATACTATTCAATCTAAATCCTGACCTTTCTTGCTTTCCTTGGTGTAAAATTACATTAATTACCTCATCATATGAAATCTGCTCAGTAATTCCATGATTAATACTGACGATAGTGGGGCCACTAAGACATTCTTGTGATGTAATGGATGTAAGGTAGGACTTGATGAGTTTCACTGGAAGATTAAGAGAATCCTTGAGAGCAGTTCACAAATTTGAATACATTTCTGCACTTACATATCTCGAATTTAAAAGAATTTAACTTCCTGTCAAATAGAAATGCTGCTGCAGGACACAAATTCCAGATGAGATATTCTATTCAGAAGTATGAATATTGGATAAAAAAAGTGGTTTGACCCAAAAGGAAGAAAATTGCCAAAACACGGCGTTAGATGCTGGCAACTGCCTCTGTTGTGTGTGTGTGTGTGTTTGTGTGTGTGTGCGTGCGTGCGTGCGTGCGTGCGTGCGTGTGTGTGTGTGTGAAGCAGTTTACCACTGGCTGTATTTTCATATACACTGTAATAAACTGATACACTGTATCCAAACACATCCAGCACATATCCCCAATCCCCTAATGCAGCAGGTACCTGTGAGTACAAAGCTCTGGTCAGTAATTGAGTGGTACTGTTTGCATTTGAGGTATGGAAATGGATACAGTCTGCTGTGTACTGCACCGTACTGAGCTGCAGCAGAATAAAATCCCTTGGTTGGAAGCTCTTTATGTTCAGCATAAAGGAATATAATATATTCTATGGGGAATAGATGTATACTCTCCAGGACCTGTTGGAGGATGCAGCTAGATACCCACCCTTTGTCCAAGCTCCCTCTGAAAAAAAAGGCCAGGGAAGACAGCACCTGAACATCTATTGGTACCTGGTTAGAGTGTCGGGTATGGGCCCACAATACCAGCCCAAAGTGTTGCACAGCTCCATGAGAAAAGCTCTTGGCTTAGAGGTCGGTCTCCGCAAATAAATCCATGAACGCTTTAAAGATGTGTTCTCTTCTAAGTGCCAAGGCTGTTATTTATTCTACTAGAAGTAAATATGCCATTGTACTCATTTATGTGATAAATATGAAATATGTGACATAAAATAAATTATTTTATTTATGTACTCTTATTATTGTTTTAGCATTTATTTCCATTTCTGATAAAAAAAAATTGTATATTTTCTTCCCTTTGTTTCTAATTTATAATAATAATAATGATAATAATAATAATAATAATAGTAATAATAATAATAATAATGTTATTGTTATTGTTATTAATAATTTTCATAGCGGGTTATTAGTTGCATTAATTTTTTTTTACTTTTTAATATTTGGCTATTGAAAAATTATATATTATACAGTTGTGTGCAAAGCCTGGGAAAGTGAGTTGAAGTTGGAATGTTGAAGGCATCTGGGGACGAGATGAATCCTCCCCAAGCTCCAGCCCTGGGACTTGTCTCATCCCAACTCGCATGCTTTGGTATTTACTTTCTTTCCCCAGGCTACAATCCTCCCTAATCATGTCAACACCCTTAACCCTTATGTCTCCTTTACCGGACACCACACGGAAATGTCTCTCAGCCACACAGAGTGTAAAGTTAAATCACATTTTCATCACACAGGAATGAAGTGTGGGAAGGAAGCTTGTATGGGGGACTAACTACCACGCAGAGAGACGCTAGAGCGTGTCAGCTGTGAAATAAAAAGGAGCTGCGTGCTTGTCCTGTCATGTTGGTAATGAAAAAATCTGATGATCTGTAAATGCATACACACACACACACACACACACACACACACACACACACACACACACACACACACACACACACACAGTGTGTATATGACCCCAAATCAGAAAATTATCTCTTCTTTTTTTTTGTTTTTTTACTAAAAACCTTTCACGTATAAATCAATTTTGATTCTTGCAAAATATAAAAAAAAAAAGGTTGAGTCGATAAAGATTTTTCACCACTTTGTAACGTTTCCAGTCCTCGCAACATTTAAAAGATGTTTAGAGACTGAAGACACCAAGTGATGAAATGTTTCCGGTGCTGTTTTGTTCTATTCTTCCTGCAAACGTGTGTGACAGTACACAGTCATCAATGTCACTTTTTTTGTTTTAAAATTCTCTACACATTCTCTATTGAGGATCAGGTCAGGATGGCCGGCAGGCAGGCAGGCAGGCAGGCCAGACTAGCATCCGTGCCCTCTTCTTCCGCAGACACACCTTTGTAATTTGTACAGAATGTAGTTTTGTATCTTTTTGAAATATCCCTGGAAGAGATTTTGCTGTACATTTCTGGACCATAGAGGTGTATTTTTTCACCAAGGGCACTGACACAAACCCCATACCATCACACCCTTTGGATTTGTTTTTGGTAGCAGTTTGGATGGTTGGTCCTTTACATCTTTGGACCTGAGCACACAGCATTCGTTTCATCCAAAAAAAAAAAAAGACCTGGAATACTAGTTTGTCTGACCACTTTACACATTTCCATTGTGTGATGGTCCAGAAATATACACTACACAAAGCAACCAAATGACTTACTGCTATAAGCATTCATTCATTTATTCATTCATTTTCTGAAGCACTTAATCCTAATTAGGGTCGTGGGGAAGCTGGCGCCCATCTCAGGTGACTCTGGGCGAGGGCAGAGTACATCCTGGACAGCTCGCCAGGCCATCGCAGGGCAGAAACATGCAGACGGCTATGCAGCTACTCTTGATGAAAATCAGCAAAGCTGGTAAGCAAAGCACGCTATAAGTATTTATAAAGGAATAATAGGCTAATAATCATACATTGATAAACACACACAGCCACAAAGTCATTGATTATCGGGTTGTGCTTTGACACTTGATCCTTACATCACGAAACCATATCCTTCACACTTTTACAACATGTGAGGTAATAAATTGCTATGACAACACACCACCAGCTCCCACTCCAATCCCTGACCACCACCCCGTGTTCCCATGCCTCTGTATAGGAGTTAAGGATGATCTCATTTTGATATCTATAGTAACTAAATGAATGATGTCACCACAGGTTGCATTTCACTCTATCAGTTGCTTGTACAGTGTAAACACGGCAGTGTTGTGTTAAAGAAAATCTGTGATCATGACACACAACACCCTATAACATGTAAAAAATTACTTGTGGCACTGGAACAAAGGTGTCGTGTGCTGTTTCAGTGCACTTTCCAGATACGTGAGTCAATAAGCTGAAATAAATATCTGGAAAATGGTAGTGTAGTACCATAGAAAGGATTTCTTGTGTTTTTCAGTGAATTGCTTGAAGCCATAAAGCTGCTCCGCACATTTTCTTGTGGTTGGAAGCGAAGAATGCAGGCAACAAGACATTTCCAAAATGTAATGGTCGCTCACATAAGTCTTGTGCAGACAGTAAATAAATTGAAAGCACTTAATTCTTCTTGTTTACCAGATTTTTTTATTAGGCTTTAATTCAAGGGCAACACATTCCTTGAATAGATCCCTTCTTACAATGCTAAAGGAAATGGCTGAGATCATTAAAAACACTCCAAACTCAAAATATAGAATTATTGGCATCTATAAAAAAATTCATAGTCTGCATTGTGCTTGTGGTGCCAGTATTTTTCGGGGAAGTGAAACCATCATCAACAACAATAAAAAAAAGTTTATGGGGCAGTGGTGGCACAGTGGTCAAGGCTATGTGTTACTCCTCCAATGGCTGCAGGTTCAAGCCCCAATTCTAGCATGTTGCCATTGTTGGGTCCCTTAATTGCTCAGTTGTATAAAAGTGAGAAATGCAAGTCTCATCTTACATCATGCCATAAACGTGTAACGTGTTTATTAGGGTCATGGGGAGGTGGAAGCCTCCCTCCTCCCACCCCATCTCAGCAGACTAGACCAACGTAAGGCCAACACACACAACCATTCACACTCATTCCTAGAGGCAATCGAGAATATTCAATTCAGCTAATGTGCATGTCATTGGAATGTGAAAGGAAACCGGAGCACCAAGAGGAAACCCATGCATGCATGAGGGAAACATGCAAACTCACACAGAAACACCCCCCACTGAGCACAGGGCTGAAGCCAGGACATTCTTGCTGTGGGGTGGAAGTGCTACCACTATGGGTGGCATAACTTTTGTTCATTTATTACTTTGGTAAAAGGCTTAATTCTTCTATGGTCACAGCAGTGACAACCCGTTGAAAGTGGGGCTTGAACCCCCGACCTTGTCATGTCATGTCATTTTCTGAACCACTTTATCCTAATTAGGGTCACGGGAAGGCTGGCGCCCATCTCAGCCGACTCTGGGCAAGGGCAGACTACACCCTGGACAGCTTGCAAGGCCATCGCAGGGCAGAAACACGCTGACGGCTATGCAGTCTACTCTTGACGAAAATCAGCAACGGTTCTTTTACACGCCTCTCACCATAGACAGTGAGAGACATGGCCGGCATTTGATAACCCAGTTAGCTGCACTGGGTGGGTGGGGGTGGGGGGCAGCAGTGACAACTTGTTGATAGTGGGGCTTGAACCCCTGACCTTGGGATCAGTAATGCAGCACCCTACCACCAGGCCACCACTGCCCCTCTAAATGTAATAAACTGCAGTTTAATATATGTTTGCTCAGGAGTGTTAGAGAAGTCAAACATGACACTGTTCTGTGTTAATGAATTTGAAACATCTCCATTTCCTGTGACAGAAAGCTAAGCGAAGCACCACTGAGAGTTTTGGGGTCGCAGGGATGATGGATCCTCTCCCAGCCAACTCTGGGTGAAAGTGGGGTACACCTTGAACAGCTTGCCAGACCACTGCAAGGCAAGACACAAACAACCATTCACATTCATACCTTGGGGCAATCGAGAATATCAGTTAGCATATTGTGACTGTGGGAGGAAACCAGAGCACCCAGAGGAAACCCATGTAAGCACAGTTAGAACATTCAAGCTCCACACAGAGATGCCTGAGGCAGGGCCCGGAACTCTAACCAGGCCCTTCTTGCTGTGAGGCAGACATGCTAACACTGTGCCACATACAGGTCATATTTTTTTAGCTCCTGCCCACAAAGTGGCTTGGGAACTATAGGAATGGATGCTGGCTCACTACTACGAGTGCTAGAATGAGTTTGTGTGTGTGACCTTAACCTACTTTTCAAGGTCAGTTTAAAACTGGAACATAACTGTCAATCAGATTACCCAGCCTCTCTGCAACGCTAGTAGGATTAAGTGGTTTCACAAGTGATTGAATGAATGAATGATTTTTTAGGTATGTTTATATAAAATGCCAGAATATCAGACTTCTCCTGTGTGATGTTTTTCTCCTTCCTTTCAATTAGAAGTTGTTTTTTTTTTTGTTTTTTTTGCAATTGACAGCTCTCTCAATAGATGAAGTAAAGAACGCTGTTAACAACGCTGTTCCCAGGATACAGCACTGAAGGATAAGTTGCAGCTTGCAGCATGTGTATTAGAATGGGACAGGCTACTTGACAATGCAGTGAGCCGTGGAAGCATGTGGGAGTCTGCTGGAGGCAGTAGCGTAGTTTCATTGAGATCCTTCCAGGAATCTGCTTCAGAACAGGTCGAACAACTAACTACATATTTTTTTCAGAGGCGAGTCATTCCTTCCAGGGTGTACTCTACCCTCGCCCAGAGTCGGCTGAGATGGGCGCCAGCCTCCCAGTGACCCTAATTAGGATTAAATGGTTCAGATAAATCATTGCGTGTAAAGAAAGACCTACAGCAGAGTCACATTGAGTATCCCAGATTAAATGTTCTAGTACAGGAGGCACAGCGGCACAGTGGTTAGCACGTTGGCCTCACAGCAAAAAGGTCTGGGTTCAGCATGTTTCTGTGTGCAGTTTGCATGTTCTTCTCGTGCTTGCATGGGTTTCCTCTGGGTACTCTGGTTTCCTTCCACAGTCCAAGAACATGCCCAGTAGGCTAATTGGCTGTTTCAAATCACCCCTAGGTGTGTGTGTGAATGGTTGTGTGTGCTGGTTCTGCAACGGTCTGGCGACCTGCTTAGGGTGCACCCTGCCCTCGGCCAGAATTGGCTGAGATGGGTGCCAACCTCCCTTATTAGGCATAAGTGGCTCAGGAAATGAATGAATGCAGTTAAACACTCCTCATGTTAATAAATGAGCTTACTCACTTTTTCAGTTCTTTACTAAATATACTAACATAATGTGCAACCCCGACAACAACAAATGGATTTATTTGTATGATAATTTATATGAAGCTCCAGTGTTGTTAGTAGGCCTACACAGTGGCCCTGGTGTCTTCTTTCCACCATTTTCGTGTCATTTGGAGTATCGCCATAAGCCTATAGATTGTCCTTGGTTCACCTTGGGGCGTTGTGTTACAGGAGCGAGTGATGAAGCGAGTGAATTTATGTTAGGAATGGGGTTGTGGGCACAGTGACAATGTAATGAGGTTGAAACAGCGCCTGTCCTCTCTACCGCTCAGGGGCTTTAAACAGATTTCTGTTCCTGCAGCCGAGAGAATCGCTGCGTGTAAAGAGAGACCTACAGCAGAGTCAGATTGAGTATCCTAGATTAAGCACATGGTGAGGGTCATGTTCTGACAGTGGGGTGGATGATTCATTTTTGATGTTAGATTTAATGAAGTCCAATCCAATCCACTTTTATTTATAAAGCACTGTTAAAAAACAACACCAACTGATACAAAGTGCTCTGCAGGTGACTTAAACATAAAAACAACTAAATACATACAAAACAGGTAATTAAATTAATACACAAATATGAAACCATAAAACCAAAATAGATAAAAACCCTCAGGAGGCCCCAAAGGCACAGGAGAAGAAACGTGTTTTACAAAATGGGGCCTGTCTCACGTAAAGGAGCAAGTCAGTCCACAAACTGTCAACAAAAATGCAGTTTTACCCTTGAACTATAGAGAAAAAATAACAAAATTGGTATCTATTTTTGTAATTGTCGACATCTATCTTATCTACATGGCACTGCTTCCTAATCCAATTCTGCACTGATTATAAAATACTACTACTGACTTACTACTGAATAGTTTCACACCACAGTACTTTAGCAAACGTCTAAGTTTTATGCATTGCTTCAAACTTGTTTGTGCATTTATTTGTTAGGAGGATTACACAGAATGTTATGTAGTGAGTTGCATGAAATTTCTACCAGAGATGGAGATTTGAATAAGAAATTAGACTTTGAAGATGATCTGGATCAAAGGATCCAGGAAGTTTTTAAAGGATTCTTTTACATTATGAGATACGATGATATCTTGGTGAAGGCTTGTGCTCTCTGAGTGCTCTTATTAGGCAACAGTTTTGAGGGCTTTAAGGGAATATTGGTTTGGGGGGATATATAGATGCAAATTGCTCATTGGGGATAAATGTATAAATTCACATAATAAATTATATACATTAATTAATATTCTAAGCAACCTAATCCTAATAGGATCGTGGGGAGGCTGGCACGCATCTCATCTGACTCTGGACAGCTCGCCAGGCCATTCCAGGGCAACACACACAACCACACTCACACCTAGGGGCGATTTGGAACAGCCAGTTAGTCTACTGTGCATGTTTTTGGACTGTGGGAGGAAACCAGAGTACCCAGAGGAAACCCACTCATGCATGGGAAGAACATGCAAACTACAAAACTACACAGAAACTCCCCAAACCCGGAAACTGAGCCTGGGACCTTCTTGCTGTGAGGCGGATGTGCTAACCACTGCACCACCATGCCGTCCTGAATTTATACATATAATACATACTGTGGTATGTTAAAATGCACTTTCATATGATTAGGCCACATTCAGCGCCTCTAAGCCTGACTTTGCTCAGGCACAGCTCATGTATTGCAATAGCCACAGTTAAAGCCGCAGTTTGTGCAACGAACAACAATGTTAACAAGCTACAACTCTAACTGTAACTACTGTTTTATGCACTTCCTTTCCTTTGAAGTTAAAGTTTCCTTTTTCTCACTACACCTCTTAATCCCTAGCCATCAAATGCCGAAAACCTGAGGCTGGTGTTCGGTGTGTTACACAAAAACCTGCATACAATAAAACCCTGGCAGAGTTCCAGGAAAATACCGCAATCACAATGCGCTCATGCTTCGTTTCAGTTCCACCCTGGACCCTGAAAGATCCTGGGTGTCATGGCTGCATTGTTCTCTTGTAATCCCACTGTGTGCCTTTATCCATAACCATAAACAGTATCTCTCCATGTGTTCCATAGTCAGTATTTTGCAGCATTCCATGCTTCCTTATTTCAAAATAATGATTTATTTATATAGTTATTTATTTATAAGTTAAGTTCCCAGAAATTACATTATGTGGATAAAATCCGAAATAAAATGGGGGCAGCCATGATTCCCAAACCAGCAGTAAAAATGTTTGTGTGTTTGCGTGTGGTTTTTTTTTTGGGGGGGGGTTTCAGCTACACCTTCCCTTCCTCCAGCTTCATGGCTAAAGTGTCCTTGAGCAAGGCACCAAACCCCCAACTGCTCTCTGTGCACGGCAATGTGTGTGCTCTCTATTTTTACACATGTGCTAACTTTGGATGGGTTAAATGCAGAGACAAAATTTCCCTTGCTGAATTAATACAGTATATTAAAAAAATGAATAAATACTCCCTCTGGCTTCCATGTGTTAAAACCTGTCTGTCTGATGGTTTCCTGTGATTAAAATCAATTCATTTTTAATAGCATGATTCCACCCTGGCTTGGAGTTAAACATGTGTTTAATAACAGTCCATAAAAATACAGTTCGGTGAATAACAACTTTTATTCACCTTGTTCAGTCTTAGAGATAAAAGGAGTATTTTATATATATTATTATCGTTACTACTTTCATTCACTCATTTATATGCCCAAGCGCTTAATCCTTTTAGAGCCTATCTCAGCTGAAGGCAGATTACACCCTGAACATCTCACCAGACCACTGCACGGCTAACACACATACAAACATTTATATTCACACTCACACCTAGGGACAAACTCGTACACCCAATTAAGAGGTGCATATCTTTGAACTGTGGGAGGAAACCGGAGTACCTGGAGGAAAGCCAGGCAAACATCCTCATAGAATCTCCCTTGACGGATTCGAACCCAGGACCTTCTCACTTTCCACTACGCCACCCTTTCATTTCAGTCGAATCATATTGTAACTATGATCATGGTGATACAGTAGATCTGATTAATTTCCCTCTTAACTGGAAATGTCCAGTTATAATCAATATCATTATCCAGAAAAGATAAGACATTTATGACGAGTTGCTGTAAGAGAACTCTGATATGGAGGGAAAAACCAGCTTTGCATGTATAATTAACTTATATACATTCAGGGTGCATGACAGTTCCATGAAGCATCAGGATGACTTTTTTATCTCCTCGAAGCTTCAGGATTGGTGAGTACATTGGAAAGATCTATGAGGTTGACCTGAAATAGGTGAATGAATATTTCTGTTGTCCCATGAGGTCAGAAATCATCTGTTATTGGATCTGTTTTCTGATTTCAGAATAAAATAAAAGCCCCAAAATGAATCCGAGCAGTAGTTTTCAAATGAGGAAAGCAGATGAAGACATATCCCACTAAACTTACAGCTGGAACTTTGGCCAAACCAGAAGCGGCTTTTATTTGTCACATGTTGGTTTGTACATGACATCACACTGAAGTTCTTTTCACAGATCTCACCTTGTTAGGAAGTTGGGATCAGAGCGCAGGATCAGCCATGATATGCTACGCCTGGAGCAGAGAGAATTAAGGGCCTTGCTCAAGGGCCCAATAACGATAATTTAGTGGGTTTAAGACTTAAACCCTGACCCCCTGATCTGTAACCTGAAGCCTTGGTCATTGAGCCATCACTGCCTCAGTAGATAAGGTGTGTAGCTTTACCAAGTATGGATGAATGTGGATTATGGAATATATATGCAACCAACAACTGTCTGGTTTTTTTTTGTTTGTTTGTTTTTTTAAAGAAAGTTTTAGTAATTTATTGCTTTTCATAATGTCTCTATGCACATTACATATAACA
Organism: Neosilurus hyrtlii; assembly: GCA_028564935.1. Classification (NCBI taxonomy): domain Eukaryota; kingdom Metazoa; phylum Chordata; class Actinopteri; order Siluriformes; family Plotosidae; genus Neosilurus; species Neosilurus hyrtlii. The sequence goes on from JAOUQZ010074624.1 coordinate 11,611, forward strand.
CTGTCTATACCAAGACAAAGTGAAACCAAGGCTCTAAGTTTTTCTTACTGACCTGTGTCTTTTCTTTCTTTCTTTCTTTCTTTTTTTTGCCTGTTAGCAGGATTGTGCAAAGACTACTGAACTGATTTTCACCATACTTGATGGAGGGATGGGGTATGAGTTTAGCAAAAACCCATTACATTTTGGAGGTGATCCATGCATGGGATCTAAAAATAAAAATCCAGAAATCATGATTAAATCCCCTGTCCTTAAAATGGTGAAATTTTGGAATTTATTGGAAGGTGTTTATTCAAAAGCTTTTAAACATGCAAAACAAACAAACAAACAAACAAACAAACATGCAAACAAACAAACGAATCAATCAATCAATCAATCAATCAATCAATCAATCAATCCGTTAGCAGAATTATGCAAAAACTACTAATCTGATCAACCTTGGTGGACGGCCTGGGCTTGGAAAGAAACCATTAAATATTGGAGGTGATGCATGCATAGGATCATGTTAATAAAAATACTAGGTTAAAATAATCAGAATCAGAACAGAATCAGAATACCTTATTGACCGCATGATAAGCAAAAATAAATAAATAATGTCACTTTATTGCTGACATTTTGTATCCATGATGTTTGCATGTGTACAGCAGATTGTTAACCTTCTTTTTCTTGCCCTTGTCTAAAATATATCCAACTCTGAGTTGCTTTTACCCATGCCACAAAACTTTTATCAGTTTGTCTGTGATCAAAATCCTAATCACAGCTGTGCAAGGATTTTTACCAAATTTGGTGGGGACACAACCCAGTCCCAGTCCCAGTCCCAGAGATTTGATTTTGGAATGCCAAGGTTAAAGGTGAGGGTAACGAATTTTTGGAGATAGACATTCCCCATGTTAAAATTTAAATTCTGAGAAAAAGGTAACGTAAACCCATAAATGCAGTGAGAGACAGATAGAAAACCATATACAGTGGCACCTCGCAAGATGAGTTGAATTGGTTCCGGGACCCAGCTCGTAGAGCGAAATGCTCGTATTGCAAGGCGAATTTTCCCGTAGGAAGTAATGAAAAATCCATTAGTAAATGGCATCATCCCCAACAGTTTTGAGTGACCTTGAAAACTGTGGAGCTCTAATAACTTTGAATATTTCGGTCCATATGAATAATCATCAGCAGGAGCGATGGGCTTCTAAGATAAGAAATTTCACCAGTAGTAGCACATCAGAAAACTGATGAGGTGTGAGCTGAAGACTCTCTACAGTGAACCTGTTCCAAACACTTGTGGGATTTGTTTCATACATCAACCAATAGGGGACTGAAGATCGTAATACACACCATAGGTAAGTACATCTCACTAGACACTCATACATTGGGGGCATCTGCTAGCCATTATGCAATAGCCAAAATGCTCATATTTTATATTTAAGCTTAAAGGAACATCTGTAAAGAACTCCCAGCACATGAATAAAAAAGCATGATGATCCTCTGGACGTATTGTGTCAGGTTATAATCCCGACTCCAAATTCAATAAAATCAATGGACTTTAATAGCTGAACATCACAAATCCCTCTGGTGGAGAGTCATTACAGTAAAAGCCTCTATAACCTTCACAAAAGGACAGTCTGGTTTTCTGAATCACATTTAGAGTCAAATTTCACCAGAATCCATCAGCTTACTCATGACTACGGATGTCTCCGAATTCTTTACAGCTTTACAGCAACTTTGCTGATGCTCACCACTGCCTAAGAGGCCATCTTACATGGTGTGTGGCAACTGGAAGCATGGCAGGACTCCTTGTTAGCGTCTTTTGGGCATGTTGCAATCCTCCAAAAGAGCCAGCGTATTGTTGAATGTAAGCTCTTGATTGGTGAGGGAAACCTATCACCTCTTACACTTTACACTTTTAAGTCAGATATCCTTCTCCTTGTAATCATGTCACTAGATGCCTATTCTCAAAATGAAAGCATAATAAATCTTAACTACATTATTTCTAACCAAGTTGTAAATACCCTTCTTATTTATATTAGGGAAATATGACACAGTCGATGTTATACTTTATCAAATATAATATTTTTCTAGGTGGCACAATGGTTAGCACTTCCACCTCACAGCAAGAAGGTCTGGGATCGATTCCCGGGCTCAGGCGCTTCTGTGTGGAGTTTGCACATTCTCTGTGTGTTTGCGTCGGTTTCCTCCAGGTATTCTGGTTTCCTCCCACAGTTAAAACACATGCACAATAGGATAATTGGTTGTTCCAAATCACCGACAGGTGTGAGAGTGAGTGTGAGTGGTTGTGTGTGTGTTGGCCTTGCAATGGTCTGGCGAGCTGTCCAGGGTGTACTCCGTCTTCGCCCAGAGTCGGCGGGAGATGGGCGCCAGCATCCCCGCGACCCTAATTAGGATTAAGCGGTTCAGAAAATGAAAGACTGAATGAATATTCTTGTATATGGCCCTATGTGTTCATCTTCCCAGTTTTTGGATGGTACTGCTTACTTGGCATTTTTCAGGTGCTAAACCCCCCCCCCAAATTTTTTACAGAATTGTACCTCTGCATCCTGCAGATGCCTTTACAGCCCAAAACTGTCTCTTTCTCATTTCCCCCCTCATTCTTTAAAAAAGGTTTCTCTTTCAGGCACCTGATCCTTTGGTGAAACCTTTGGTTTTCGTAGTTCTTACAAACAGCTTTTTTTTTTGCCATCTGGATTCGAGTCATGATATCATTTTACAATAGCTGGCTTGCTTTGAAGTGATCTAATGTGGCACACCACAGAGCTGTGTCGTTCCTCTTTGAACATTTTGTGGGTTTCCTGTTGTTGTGATAAAAAGTCTGTTCGGTGGGATGAGGGCATTTATGGCTGCAGTATCTAAGATAACCACAGTGCAATGCCCATTATGTTGTGCCAGACATATACTGTCTGTGAAATAAGACAAATTTATGCCAAATTTGCCGTTATTCTAAAGAGATGTTGCATAGGGGAAGTGAGGCTGTAATTAAACCTGTGTGCACCTTAAACTAGGGCTGGAGGCTATAAACCCACTGATAGTAAAATTCTAGCTTTAAGATGCAGTACTTTTTCTCCAACACTTAGACCTAATGTAAGAGCAACATTTGGGGCAATATTACATTTGTGTTTTGATTCTGTTAAGTAAAATACTGGACTGGAGGGATGAACTAGAGATGCTGTTACCACTCTGAAGTGATCACTATTTCAGTTGTACCACAACAATTCCTAATTATTACCTAATGATAATTACTGATACCCATCACGCCAATTCCCATGAGGCTTTTTTCCACATTTTTGGCCCGTACATGATGTTACAGGGTTGAATGTTAGACGATGACATGGTGTGAAATAATGAGGTTAGCGCACGTTTTCCCTCTTTTTTTATTTTTTGGGCACACTAGTGCATCATGGCATGCTGGGCCTACTGATTAGCTGGCCTTTCCCCAATGCACAGCAGTATCTCCACCCATCATGGTCTGCCTCCCATCATACTAAGTGTGAAGCTTTCAGGTGTCTGATTTGGAACATTAGGAATCATACTATGAGGCTCCCCGGTGCCTGAAATGAAAAATAAAGGTCCTAAAATGTCTATACCTTTAATATGTATGTCCTTTAAGGTAATGTAGTTGTTGCACAGACACCAGTGCACTCTCTCTTCTTCATTACCTGGACCCAGTGGCAAGCATGTTATGACGACTGGAAGTAAATCGGATACAATGGAAAACCATATATGCTCACTGGTTATCTGCAATGCCTTCCCAACTCCCCCAGGTTATATGTTGAGAAGTTTACCAAATCTCAGTTTGTTCACATAGCTGCAAAGCCAACCAGTCCACAATGCACCTCACAAAGGAATCAGAATCAGAATCAGAATACTTTACTGATCCCGGAGGAGTCTAAAATGAGAAGTTATTAATATCTATATAAACAGATCCAGCACGAATCGTGTCAGTGAGTAATGTGTACAGTATTATCAATATGACAAACAGTAGAATGCAAATGTAGTTCAGAATGTAAATGTATAACAGTGGATGTTGTTGCTGGAGGAGTTGTACAGTTTAATGGCCACGGGTAGGAATGTGGACCTGAAGGTTGGTTTGGTCCTGAAGGTTGGCGTAGAACTGAAGGTTGATGTGGACCTCAAAGTTAGCGGGCACCTAAAGGTTGATGTGGTCCTGAAGGTTGGTGTGAAACTTAAAGTTAATATGGACAAGAAAATTGTTGTGGACCTGAAGGATAATGTGGACCTGAAGTTTGGTGTGGACCTGAAGATTAGTGTAGATATGAAGGTTGGTGTAAACTTGAAGGTCGGTGAGGACCTGAAGGTATTTTTTAAAATAATATTTTGTTTTAAAAATATACTCCAGATTTTAAGTATTTTTACATTTTCCAGAGTTAACTGAAGCCTAACAACCTGTTCTTTCCAAGAATATTTCACAAAAGTCCACCATCATGACAGATCTGTTGCAGTGGAGTCTAAGCTCTTCTTTGTCTAATGCACTTTTATTCACGTCCAAGAAAAGAGCTCAGATCATTTCAGCCATGCTGAAATTGTCCAGATGCTCCAGAGCCTCTATCCAGAGTCACAGGAAACCAACAGTTAGATCCAGCAAAAGATTACCTTTAATATACAATGTATGTACACAAGTACATGTGTACACAAGTTGGAATAGGGGTTCTACCATAATAAAAGGTTATTAAATAAAAAAACTCTACGAAACCTCTAAAGACTGGACACATGGAAAGAAATTACATGACTTTTTTAAAATCCAGTCTGTTTTCTAAGCGTATCTTAATGACAGCTATTGACAACAATAATGATACATGAATAATCTGGCATTTCCTTTTTATTTATTTATGTTTGTGGCTTTTGGCAGAAGCCCTTATACAAGAGTGACTTACATTTTATCCCATTTGTACACCTAAGCAGATATATGAGATGTTGGGCTCAAGGGTTCAATAGTGACAATTTGGGGGGACTGAGGCTTGAACCTCTGACCTTCTGTTCAATAAGTCAGAGCCGTAACTACTACCCATTAATCTGTGAGACACACTTCTATCTTGATTGACATGTTATTCTAAGCTGATTGTCAACCTTAGATCAATATCAGATGAACATCAGCAGTTGTGTTTTGGTTTTTGTTCTTCTCTTTAAGAAGCTTTAGATTAAATCCCCTTTCTTGCTCAGTGGCAGATTTGTGTATGAGGCGTGGCTGTGCACATTTCTTTTTGTCAAGTACACACATAGCAATGGTCGGGGGCCAAGCACTACTTTACACATACACTACAGCACATGAATGAAGCAGTTTCTTTTTATTATTGATAACTTTTTTAAATCAACATTTAAGATAATTCATAAATTCCTCTTCCTCTACCTACACAGTTTCACCAGGCTCAGCTTCTTCATTCGTGCAACCTCTGTCACACAGGGACGTCTGACTGGAGCCACCACTTTTTTATGTTACAATTCTTATCAACACGCTACCCATGCAGATGATTCCCTGTATAATACTGCATGATTTTGATGAATGGCCCTTGACTTTCCAATAATATTTTGGCCTTTGATAACCCAGTTAGCTGCACTGGGGAACCGCAGTGACAACTTGGTGATAGTGGTGATATATATATATATAATAAAAATAAAACATAACAAATGTTTTTTGTAGTATAATCAAGATAAATAAAAAAATTATAAAAATTATGTATAATAAAACAAACATATTATTATATAAAATGTAGCATATTTTCTAAATTAGTTATCACGGCATTTCTGTGTGGAGTTTGCTTCTTCTCCCTGTGCTCGCGTCGGTTTGCTCCGGGTACTCCAGTTTCCTCCCATGATAGTCATCATCATCATCATCATCATCATCATCATCATCATCATCTGCCGCTTATCCGGGGCCGGGTCGTGGAGGCAGCAGTCTAATCAGGGATGCCCAGACTTCCCTCACCCCAGACACTTCCTCCAGCTCTTCCGGGGGGACCCCAAGGTGTTCCCAGGCCAGCTGAGAGACATAGTCTCTCACACCTGGAACAACTCTCTAGGGAGGCGTCCAGGGGCATCCGATAGAGATGCCCAAGCCACCTCAGCTGACTCCTCTCGAAGCGGAGGAGCAGCGGCTCTACTCCGAGCTCCTCCTCCCGAGTGACTGAGCTTCTCACCCTATCCCTAAGGGAGTGCCCAGCCACCCTACGGAGGAAACTCATTTTGGCCGCTTGCATCCACAATCTTGTCCTTTCTTATTATTATTATTATTATTATTATTACTATTATTATTATAAATTTTATTATTATTATTACTATTGTAAATATAATAATAATAATAATTATTATTATTATTATAATTATTATTACTATTATTATTATAATTATTATTTTTATTATTATTGTAAATATTCATTCATTCATTTTCTGAACCGCTTATTCCTAATTAGGGTCGCGGGGAGGCTGCCGCCCATCTCAGCCGACTCT
>JAOUQZ010074647.1:0-18074 GCA_028564935.1 Neosilurus hyrtlii
TCTCTCTCTCTCTCTCTCTCTCTCTCTCTCTCTCTCTCTCTCTCTCTCTCTCTCTCTCTCTCTCTCTCTGTGCATTTGGGATCTATGACTCAGTGTGAATCAAAGCTTTAGGTTATTCTTCTCTTGTCCTTTTCCGCAGCTCATCTTATTGATCAGGAGCAGCTCATGCATGATGAGTGGTGTTTCTTCAGCCTTCCCCCTACTTCTTTTCACACGTTTACACACACACACATAGAGGCAGGAAGCTATCCCTAGACAGCAGTGGTGAAAATGAGAAACATAACCTGGCGCAGAGCCATGAGGGCTTTGTCCCAACTGCTCAGTTCTGTCAAGAAATGAAGGGATCTCTGTGAGATGTTTGGGAATGATGTGTGTGTGAATCATGATGGAGAGCAGCACTAGAGCAAGTCACAGAGCTGTGCTAAGCATGACAGATCTGTGTGAGATTGTGACTTCGGACCACCTGGCTTTGACTGGCTCTGTGTGTGAGAAGTGCAAGGGTGGTCCAGGTCTTGTCTGGTGTCTCGCAGTGACACTGTCTCCAGACACTGTTTACATTTTAAGGTTCCATCTCTGAGCATTGCTCATCTCTCTCGCTTTCTCCCACACAGATCCTGTAGTGAGGAATGTGTGCAGTCTATCTATACATATTTACACACATGTTCATTAAAAGTATTCTTTCAAAGAAAGCCAGCTAGACGTGATATGCCGGGATAAAATGATCCAGAATACAATTTCATAATCCCATTTTCATCCCCACATTGCACCTCGTAATAATTTAGGAAATAGACTTTGGTGTGTTCTATTACTTTAATTACATCACTTCAGCTGGAATTTATATTAGCTGGCATGTCAGGCGAGTCCTAGGAGCATGATAATAGCTAGATAAATAGGCCTGGATGTTAGGAGACAGTTTACATACTTCGGGATGTATTTGAAAAACATGGCAGCTAAATACGTTTTGTATGTTTGCGAGTTCAGTAAGTGTTAATGACTCCATTGGGGATAATTAAGCAGTGTAATTTTAGTTGTTGAAAATAATTGTCTTCTCCATTTTGCACTTTTCTCTAAGGTACAAATTTTGAAAATACTGTTTGGTTATGTTTATGGGCTTTCACACTTCAACAAAAACAAATACTAGATTGAGATATATTACTGTACAACAAGCTATTATCAAACTGCAGGGGCACTTATAGAGTGCAAGGTACCCCCACCACACAGCAAGGATAATGTAGCAAATAGGGCTTATATGGTTACTGGTTTTATTTACCCATGTAAATCGTTCTTCTGGTATGTTCTATAATACTTGGACATGACAAAACTAAACCAAAAAAAAGCATATCTCTCAGTATTGGTTTCAGTTATATCTCTATCGCCAAAATCTTGTGACCTTCTCTGACCTTCACATTTGACCTTGACATCCTAAAATCAAATGAACTTTGGAGACTCAGGCAGGGTAATGTTCCCACCAAGTCTGGTAAAAATCTAAGCATGGGTGTGGTCAGGATTTTGTTCAAAGTCAAACTAACAAACAAACAGACTCACAAACACTGGCAATTACAGTCCCTGTATGAAAACTCCATACTAAAACTAAAATAAAGTCCTAATTAGAGTCACAGGCAGGCTTGCGCCCATCTCAGCCGACTCTGGGCGAGGGCAGAGTACACCCTGGACAGCTCGCCAGACCATCGCAGACTTCACACTAATTATTTCACTTAAACATATTACCACAGACTTCTCATTATTTTAATCTCACACTGTCTCTCTTGTTGTAATACATTACTGATTCTCTGGTAAAAGCTCATTGATATGGTGAAGTTTTATGTAAGTAGACATTGGCTTAATGTTTATTGGAGGAGTCTTTGTAATAGTCAGAGGTAAAGATGTAAATTTCAAGTTTTCTGACATCTTCAGAACGGGGTTTTATACTTTCTCAGAAACAACCAAATTTGCGACCCTAGTAGGATTCGGCAAAATAATAAATTTTATTTATATATATATATATATATATATAAAACAGACTCTCTGTGCTGTTAAACAGTTGTAACACTTCTTAGACCCTGACTTGTTCGTTTTTGTCGATTGTGGGTGAATATGATGCAGGCTCGTGTTACAGCAGGTGCTACTCGGGCGGTACTTTAATCATTCTGACCTCAAACAAATATTGGTGTTGACACAGCAACGGCTAAACGGCTCAAAAGCGACGCCAGCTCTGAACGTGAGAAAACGCAATTGTTAATTCATATGCGAACACAAAGAGAGTCACACAGTGATGAGACAAAACAGCAAATCTCATGAAACCTGAGACGTTCCTACAGCACCAAACACACCGTGCAGTTCAGCCCAAAAGTTAACACACCCTCAGGATAAAAACCAAGACAACAAAGAGATAGTTTTATGCATTGTGTATTGTGTTGCATTTCACGTCATGAGTAACACCTACCCCACATGAGCGTGATCACCTGTAAATATTCAACTGCCTTTTAAATCACTCCCAACCTTAGATCTAGTTCACATCCTCTTTATAACTGTCACACGTCAGGCTTCACTTAATCATCATTCATTCATTTGCCGAACCGTTTATTCCTACTAGTATCACACGGAGGCTGGTGCCTGTCTCAGCCGACACTGGACAAAGACGGGATGCACCTTGAACAGCTCACAAGATCATCACAGGGTAACACACACAACCCTTCACACTCACAAACTGTTAACCTACTGTGCATGTTTTTGGACTGTGGGAGGAAACCGGAGCACCTGGAGGAAACCCACGCTAGCCCAGGGAGATCATACAAACTCGACACAGAAACACTCGAGCCTGGGACTCGAACCCAGGACCTTCATGACTCCAGCTTTATCAGTTCTAAATACTGAAAACATCATACATAATAAAGTCTTTTAAATTTTTTAAATAATCAATTGATCTTCGAGTTCTCGGAGTTATCAATTTATTTTCTAAGCCACTTAATCCTAATTAGAGTCACAGGGAGGCTGGCGCACATCTTAGCCAACTCTGGGCGAAGGTGGAGTACACCCCGAACAGCTCGCCAGGCCATTGCAGAGCAACACATGTACAACCTTCTCTGAGTTATTTTGTGTAAATAATAATAATAATAATAATAAGCAGAAAAGACAAGCACATTCATGATTTCCTTCATTCAGAAACCATGGGGTGTTCAGCTTTCTTCATCGTCTTGAAGTTGTTTTTAAATTTAAAACATGCATGGATTTTCCGCATTTGAGTTCAAACGTTAGCACACCCTATCTTTTTTAAATGGTTGTCTAAAGTGTTCATTTGATGATCCAGCTAATAAGAGTTTTAAATGGGGTGTAAAGAAAATAAATGTCATAGAAATGAGTAAATGTTTTGATTAAAAAAATAAAATGCAGTTGATTAACACACTCAGAGGAAGATGCTATCTGCACTCTACTGCACGTTCGTACTCAGAGACACATACGATTGCTTAGTATCTATGACTTTCAGAGGACAGACACTGCGTTCCATTTACCTCAGAAGTCGGAGCTGGGAATGACATCACACCCTAATTGACCAAGTCGTAAAACCATGGTGGACGCCTCCAGGAAAATCTTTGTTGTGCTTGCTCTTTTAAAGTACATAACACAGCACTTACATTAGCCATTCTTAGCAATACCAGTTAATAAAAATGCATTATGTAGTAACGTCCCCAGTGCAGCTAACTGGGGTATCAAATGCTGGCCATGTCTCTCACTGTCTGTGGAGAGTTGCATGTAAGATTTTCGTCAAGAGTAGCTGCATAGCCGTCAGTGTGTTTCTGCCCTGCGATGGCCTGGCGAGCTGTCCAGGGTGCACTCTGCCCTCGCCCAGAGTCAGCTGAGATGGGCGCCAGCCTCCCCGCAACCCTAACTAGAATTAAGCGGTTCAGAAAATGAATGAATGAATGAATGTAATAATGTGTCCACAGCTAAACCGATGACAGAAATGTATGTACGTCGATTTAATCAGATGTCAGTCAAACAGAAGTGCTAATAAAGCGTGTAGAGCAGCCATCTTGGATTTTGACATCAGGGTTGGTGAGTCAGGAATTCAATTTCAGAAGCCATTCTGGCTGATATCACCAACTTCCCAGTTCACAGACAGTTTTTCCTTCTGTCATCTCCCAGCCAGAGTTGGTTGCGTCATTGTCAGGATTTGAACTCGTCATCTCCTGACGACAGAACAAATAATTTTGTTTCGCATCTCGGAATCCTATAAAACAGTTGTGTAAGAATGATGAAGAAATGTGATCATGGGACTGAGGTGCTTTGTTTGTCAGTGTGGAAGATTAAGAAAAATACTTTCTCTTAATTTTGTTCAAATGGAGATCTTTCTGTCCAGACATTCAGTCCATCAAGAACGTTAAACATTATTTAATTTTAGTTTTAAACTATATGAACATGTAAAGGAAAACAGTTCCTAGGTTCCTGTATCAATATGATCTCAGTGAGCAACCACTGTGACCATCTGTAAGGAATTTCACATCGTCTTTGTGGGCTTCCTTTAGGTTCTCTAGGTTCCTCTGATCTTTTAGAAACATCTTAGAGGAGTGAGTACATGTGTGTTCCCATCTCATGCCTGGCGTTCCCAGGATCCATTAAGAACAGAATCAAGCTCTTACTGAACATGATGTACTGAGATTATTTAAATTCAGCATAACGTATTTTTATTTTTTGCCTTTTGTTTCGTAAAGAGTGTAGACTTTCCTGTAGCAGGAACGGCTTGTATTGTTCTTCAGGCTCTTTCTTTTCTTTCCATCATCGATTTTTTTGTTAGCAGCATTGGCATTGGGAAAAGGTTTGGCTTTTCTTGAAGACACGTTTCCTTTAATGAAATAATGCTGGAAAACATTTCAGGAGAAATGTTTATTAGAATTAATTCAGCTCTGTCTGTGTTCATTACCAACCATCACTTTAAGGGCACTGTGTGGAGAAACAGAAGAAGAGAAGTGTGAAATTACATACACACTCACACACACACACACACACACACACACACACACACACACCATACACACAGTTCTCCATAGCCATTTGTATTTTATCACAATCCATTAGCATACCAATTTCCGGTGTTGAAATGGTGTTCTGGTGGTAATGGTTGGATTGTGTGGTTAAAAAAAAGCAAGTCATGGTGCACACCAATCACATCCTCCTCCTGTCACATGATACAATCACTATGACGATTCTATTTTCATGCCTATTAGAGCATATAAGTGTGAATGCTAGTAGAAAATGACACACATTGTGATGCTCATTAGAGCAGTATTTTTTATTTTTATTTTTTTACGGTTGTTAATCAGTGAGTTTACATGCACCATGGCTGTGTGCTTAGTGAAGCGACATATGTTCTGAACACGTCCTGCGTGTCTTCTCGTCATGGCTGCATTGTCTCAGGACTGAGGACATAGTGGGCAGGATGTCATTCAAAATACACATAATTGGAGAGCGCCCCAGAGGTCCGGCAACCCCCGGAGCTGCCAGACAGGACAAGGAATTACAATAGAGCCTGCAGGGTGAATATCACACCCCAACACATACACACACACACACACACACACACACCTAGTGTAAGGCCCTATGCTCTAGCTGTCTTCTAGCAATTTTATATTTTTGACTGCGGTCACTAACAAGCTGTACACACTTTCCCCAAGGAAAAAAATCCACAGAGATAAACTATTGCAACAATGCATTATGGGTAATCAGTACTATCTACAGTACAAGTGAGCACTAATTATTGACCTTTAGGTTTTCTAAAATGGATAATATGGGGGGAAAAAAATCCAAATTGGTACACTATATAATGAATGGAGAGCAGTTTAAAAATCTAAACCACTTTGGTAAAAATAATAAGGAAAAACATACAGTTATGATTATGCAAATTATACTACAGTAGCCAACTGTAACCAAGACATCCCATAATAATCCAAACAATCCGGCACGGTGGCGCAGTGGTTAGCACGTCCGCCTCATAGCAAGAAGGTCCTGGGTTCGATTCCCAGCTCGGGCAGTTTCTGTGTGGAGTCTGCATGTTCTCCCTGTGCTTGCGTGGGTTTCCTCCGGGTTCTCCGGTTTCCTCCAACAGTCCAAAAAACAAACATGCACAGTAGGCTAATTGGCTGTTCCAAATCACCCCTAGGTGTGAGTGTGAGTGTGAATGATTGTGTGACTGTTGGCCCTGCGATGGCCTGGCGAGCTGTCCAGGGTGTACCCCGCCCTGTCTCAGAGACGGCTGAGATGGGCGCCAGCCTCCCCGCGACCCTAATTAGGAATAAGCGGTGTAGAAAATGAATGAATGTTTTGGATTGCGATCTGAGCATTGTTCGAGATCTTGTTCTATAATAGCGTGTTTGATGAAGTGAGTTCTAAATGTCAGATTAAACATATGATAAGGATTCCCTTACATAAGTCTTGCGATTAAAAAAACTGTACTTGGGAATGGTGTGAACTGATTGGTTTGATATCTGCTCTGTGGGGAAAAGACATTACAGTGAGTGGATAATGTGTGATTTGAAATAGTCAAATCACAAGATCAACACTGAGTTTGTAATTCTATAAATTAATTAAAATTCTGTTCCAAAAGATATGAAGAAAGTCATGCATTATGGCCTTCATATTTTTTCCATTGCAAAAAAAAGCATTACTTTCCAGAGATAAAGCACGTGAGAATTTTGCTTTAATTTGTTTTTCATGGCTTTACATATAATATATTCTTAAAATTTTAAATGAGAAATTTTAAAAAAGAAACATTCAACAGACTCTACTTAAACTCACACCTAAGGGCAACTTGGAACAGCCTAACAATTAACTTCATGTTCTTGTTTTTGGACTGTTGAAGGAAACCGGGGTATCCGGAGGAAACCCAGGCAAACACAAGAAGAACACGCAAACTCCACACTAAAATGCCCAAGGAATAATGACTAGGACCTTGTTGCTGTGAGACGGATTTATTAAGCGGGGCTCATACTCTGACATACAGAACAAGTTTTGTTTTTTAGTTTATGTCTGTGTTGAAAACTGAAAATCATCCAATATACACTCATGGTAATGTTTTAGCTATGATAGTTAGGTAGCTTCGCATACAGGATCTGTGCCTAAATACCTTCATAGCACATTTGCATCAATGTCAGGTATTTCCCAAAACCCTTATTTGTTGTTTCCTCGCTCCTTAGTTCTTGCATGAACTGGGGGTTCTTATGGTATTCCCTCTTTGCTGGCCCAATACTTTTATTTGTGGATCGAGGAGTGAGGGGTCAAGGAGCAAGTAGGGGAAACAAGGATACAACTAAAGGGATTTGGGATGTACTCATCATGCCATGGTATCACTCTTATGCATCTCTTTCTGTGTCAGACACTACACTGTATAATCAGACTTGATTTAATTATATTAAACTTCACCTTTTGAGTTTGGGATATTTACATATTTTTATCTATATCACATATATACATATATATCAATCACACAATGGCAGCACGGGGGGTAGTAGTTAGTATGTCTGCCTCACAGCAAGAAGGTCCTGGGTTTGATTCCCAGGCTTGGTTGTTTCTGTGTGGAGGTTGCATGTTCGCCCCGTGCTTGAACGTTCTCCACTGGGTTCTCCGGTGTTCTCCCACAGTCCAAAGACATGCACATTAGGCTAGGTTGCTGATCCAAATTCCCCTTAGGTGTGTGTGTTGCCCTAAGATGGTCTGGCGAGCTGTTCAGGATGTACCTCGCCTTCGGCTGAGATAGGCACCAGCGCCCGGGACCTTTGTAAGATTAAACGGTTCGGCAATTGATCGAGTGTGAGATGAGGGTGTATATATGTGTGTGTGTGTATATATATATATATATATATATATATATATATATATATATAACACACTAATATCACTTCCCCAAGTGCCTTGTCCTTTACTTGGCTTTTGTTTATTCATACACTCATGAGCGCTGAGATGGCCTCGTACTGATTGGCTGATGGCGCTGTCGATCATGTGTGGGCGGAGTTAGGGCTATTCAGCGCGTGGTGGTGTGAGTGTGTTCGCGCTCGTGCTCTGTGCTTAACGCTTATGAGAGAAATAAAGAAAGTTCACGCGCTTTAAAGGAAATATTGAACTCGTGCGATGGAGGTTTGAGGTGAAGCTGATGTTCTCTGCAGATAAACAGCAGGAGAATAAAGAGGTTGAACCGGGAGCTGGGATAGAAATTGGTGAGTAAAGTTGAGTTTTTCCTCCAGAGAAGCTGTTGGGATAAAAACCGAATTGAAATTGAAATGTTTTGCACTTTGTGCTGAGGTTTGTTTTTTTTTTGTGGTCAGAATGTTATTAAATAAACACAACATGTCTGTGTTTAGACCTTCCAGGCGCTTATTTCTGTAATTTTGCTTTGTTACATGGGTCAGAGTTTGAAAACTCAGTACCAGCGTGTGAACGAATTAAGTTGAATGAAGTGGTATTGACAGGTGTGAGTCGTTTTTAACGGACAGTGTAATTTGTTTCGGGTTTGTGCTGTGCTTTGTTACCACTGTAAGGGTTGGTGCGCGCGCGCGCCTGGCATGCACGCGCACGCGCGTGCGTGTGTGCGCGTCTTCAACAAGGCGCCCCCCCCCAAACCCCTCATCCCCTTTATTTATTTATTTCTTAAGTTAAGTTATGATCAAAAATATCTCTTTTTGTACTGATTTGGTTCAAAAATTCGGTACAGTGAATGAGTCTTACTCACTGATTCGTTCAGGTTGATTTAATTAAAAAACAATGAATAAAACAAATAAACTATAATATTCAGATCCAGTTTTTTCTTCCTTTTCTTTTTAGTATTTATTGTAATACTTTTACACACTTGCATATTTAATTCTAAAGGGTTGTTTCTGATAGGTTATTGCTTTTATTTAGTTAATGCTGCTTTCTTTACTTTAAAGAGAGTTTAAAGGGCGCATTTCCCCCCTAATGCTGAGGGCTTGTGGTTTTGTGAATAGAAAACTATTTCTGCCAGATGGAGAAGAAAAAACATGCACGTTTTCGTCACTCACAGAATATTTAATTTGTGATTTAAAAAATCTGAATATGAAAACCAGAATCCTGAAATGTTATTATTATTATTTTTCCTTCAGAATCCGGATGTTATTTCAAGTTTAACTTTTCATTTTAGAATCCGGACTGATCTCATCGTTTTGGCATATTATCCCAAAAGTCCAACTTCATCTCAATTCTGATTTATATGTGAATTTTTATTGTATTTTCTGACAGTGTTGATGGATTTTTAAAATTCTTACTCATCCCAAACAGACCCATTCTGACCTTTCTTAGGTTTTACTTTTAATAATTCTTTTTGCTTGGATTTCTGATTTGTGTGAAGAATTCTGAGATAATTTTCAATAAAACCTTTATGTATTTTTGCCACAAATATAAATTAAGTGAAATATATTCTGCAAATTTTTTCCTTTCTGGTAGAAACAGGCCTTTGTACTTTCTGACGTTTTTGGTGAATTGTAATTGGAGCATTTGTGTGTGTGTGTTTTTTTTTAATGCCCTTAATTGTTGATGTTTTATGATAAATATACGCAGAGTTTGTGGTCTGTATTGTTTTAAGTCTACTGAACAAGGCCTATAGACCAGTCTGCTGTGTTTTTAAGTCATAAAATGTTAAAGACATAATGCATTTTTTTTAATTAGTGCTGAACATGCCATGAGGCTTTGTATGCATGTTGCCTTTAATATTTCAAGGTCAGTGGAGTATAGAAATGTGAGTGGTGTTAAATATGATTTCCACCATGCAGGGGTAATCCTTCCCCTCCCCCTCATCTTCCTCCTCCTCCTATCTCTCCGGCGTTGTCGCGGTGTTTAAACAGTGCCGTGTGATGTTTGAGAGGTTCTTTAATAGCAGGGTGCGGTGTCAGGTTCAGCAACAACACAGTCATAACACAAAGACCCCTGGAAGTGTATAGCAGCATAGCAGACAGAACAAACACAAGGCGGCTGCAGGAACGAAGCCCAGACTTGCCATTAGGCTCTGAGACATCCGTCATGGGAACAAAACCCTGCTCACTTACAATGATTGAAGTGACACACAGACTATTTATTATTGTTTCATGTCTCGTAGAAAAGGTGTTTCTACAGGAAATAGTGTTTAAATGTTTATTTACCGCGGCAGTGTCGTTCTTGCTTGCCGCTCGTAGACCAGCCAGTTTAACACATTAAGGAATTAGAAGTTTAGAGAAATTTTGAATCGAGTATATGGCCTCGAACTGAAGGGTCAAACTTTTTTCTGTCCTACTCTGTTTTTTTCTTGACGCTGTGTTAAAGGTTTTCTGAACCACAAGTGCCATTACAGTGCTATTCCTGCACATGAACATTGGAGTCCTGACGACTGCTCTTCCTTCGGCGAAGATAAACTACACATTTTGCTCTATTTATATCCCAAATCTCTTCCATCACAGCGCTGCTGGATTGTGGATTCAGATTGGTCAGAAGGTGTGGCTGAATTAAGTCTTTTTCAGCTTAAAATTAAAGTTCCATATGAATGCAGAATGTAATGGATACTTTGTGATTTCTATAGCAACAGCTCATTCACAGGGACGTGTACAGCAGGCGTGCTACATAAACAATACTAAATGAATGTGAGTAACTGTTGAGGCTGTGGAGTCTTCTGTAAGGACTAATCTGTTTATGGAACATGTTTGGAAGGAGTCTCCAGTGTTAAAGCTTTGATTTCTGCTGTAATGCTGAGGTTATGTTTCTGTGTTATTCCTCTGTGATGTGATAGTGTGCGTTTTTTTGTTTCTTAATAACTTGGATATAAATTATCGAGACTAAAGGAGAGTGTGTTTTTAGCAGTTATAAAGCAATTATAACATATTTTCTTGGATAATGTTTGACTGTAGAGTTCATGTATTTCCTTCTGAGTGTTTATAATGTAAATAAACACAACTCTTTGTATTTGGTTCTTATTTTTATTTCCATTAGAATTAGTTTCAGATGATGGAGAATAACCTCTTGGGTGGTTGATGATGTTTTATGTTAACTGGATTTACGTCATGGTGAATTATCTCTTTTCTCTGTATTGAAGGGATTCTCTTCCCTAAGGGAGCACCGAGTCTAAACCATGTCAGGGGAAATAAGTAAATTTCCCCTTAAAGCATAACAGAATTACTGACTCGCTGTTTTTAATTTATCTCTCAAATCTTGTTTTTATTTTTCTTTTAATCTTCG
Organism: Neosilurus hyrtlii; assembly: GCA_028564935.1. Taxonomy (NCBI): domain Eukaryota; kingdom Metazoa; phylum Chordata; class Actinopteri; order Siluriformes; family Plotosidae; genus Neosilurus; species Neosilurus hyrtlii. The sequence goes on from JAOUQZ010074647.1 coordinate 11,203, forward strand.
AATCTGTCTTGATTTTATTGACTCCAACATTCATCTCTCTCTCTTTCTCTCTTTTACTGTCTCTGTTGTTTTCAGTTTGTCTGTCTTTCCCTCACCCCATCTCTCTCTCTCTCTCTCTCTCTCTCTCTCTCTCCCCCCCCCTCTCTCTCTCTCTTTTGCTTATTGTCTCTTTTTGTGTCTCTCTCACTTTCTATTATCTTGCTTTCTGTCTCTCTCTGTCTCTCTATTGTTTTCAGTGTGTCTCTTTCCCTCACCCAGTCTCTCTCTCTCTCTCTCTCTCTCTCTCTCTCTCGCTTATTGTCACTTTTGTGTCTCTCTCGCTTTCTATCTCTTGCATTCCTTTTTTGCTTACTTTGTCTCTGCCTGTCTGTCTTCTCTCTTTTGGTTCTCACGTTCTCTATCTCTCACTTGGTCCCTCTCTATCTCTGTTGCTCTCTCTTTCTTTTTCTTTCTTTTGCTTTCTGTCTGTCTCTCGCTTTCTCTCTCTTTCTCACTTTCTCTCTCTGTCTGATTGTCTTTCACTTTTAGTCTGTCTGTCTCTCTCTCTCTCTCTCTCTCTCTCTCTCTTGCTTGCTCGCTCTTTCCTAGAGTAATTTTATATTTATGTGTGGGTGAAGTGTTGCATGTAGACAGTCGTGTGTGTGTGTGTGTGTGTGTGTGTGTGTGTGTGGCTATATAAAGCAGGTGAGTGTAGGCTGGTATGAAAGGCTCAACGATCCAGCACCAAGCAGACGAACAAATAAGCGGTGTGGAGACTTTCCTCTTCCCGAACACCCAGAATTCCATACCACACATCTAGCAGGCAATCTGTCACATATCCGGTGGGAAAACCATGCTCATGGCTGCAAGAGCCTTACTGGAGGTCAGGGAACGTCGTTCACCAGAGATCGACAACACAGCGAAAGGGAGTTATGTATTATATGATAGATAACATACGTTATTTTTAAATGTCACACAGTGCTGTGTTAATAATAATAATTACAGAAGAGTTCCATGAGTAGCCGTTACCTGTTTTTATTTACATTACAGCAGTGATATTTGTTCCCATACTGGTGTCTGTTCTCTCAGATGCCTATAAGTTTAAAAACCTTCCAAATGTTGTCATATTAGCTAGAAACGGGAATTCTAGTACAGTTGGCATATGTCCACAAGATTTTTTGACACTGGAGACTCCTTCCATAAATGTTAAAGCTTTTAAAGTGTTGATTATCAGAATATCACCTGCGGTATGAGGAGGCGTTGCCATAGTAACAATAATGAGTGAATATAAACATGTCGTGTTTTTGAATAGTGGTTTGACCCTTTTGTAGAAAATTAAGATTGAAAGTGTTGCTCAGCGAGAGTCTCTACTCTCCCTTCCACCTGCTAATTGACCATGAAAGAGAGAGCGAGTGAGATGGGACCACAGCGAGCAGATGGAAGCGTGCGGTTCATTTGTGTTCGGGTCGTCACCTCTAAAACGGCGACAAATTGAAAGCCTTGAAAAGATTAATGCTAAGATTGAAATCTAATTGTGTCCTCTAGCGTCACGTCTCTGCCTCGAGTCACGTGACCTGTAAAGAAAATGAAGATTAAACATCAGCGAGAGATAAAGAGAAGTGTTCCGTCGTCTGATTGTCTTTGCGCTCAAAGTAACTGAGCATTATTGTGTTTAAAGGGGAGGGAATAATTTTTTTTCATTGTATGCGCTACATCATTATTGTCGTCTGTTCAGTCGTGGCCAAAGTCGTGTCATGTACTTCATACAGAATTATGTTTTATTTGTACGAGTCTGTTCAAGACCTGGTGTTGATTATTTAGCTTTGTGGTGTAGTCAGAACATGTCTGAACATCACACAACAGCCACACTGCTCATGACTATACTCTGCTCTTACTCAGTCCGGGATAAACAGATTTATTCCTTTTCTTATAGATATCTCATGTGAGAAACGCACCGTACCCATAACAACGCCCCTTATTACCATTCCTAACTAGCATCAGCTAACTTACCAGCAAAGTGCACTGAGTAGCTTAAACGTATTCCTGTCATTAATGCAGATTAAATAAAGATTAGTGGAACTCTGAATGTGAGGAGGTTGGTTTGTCTTGGTTGTAGCTTTTGGGAAGGGTTAAGGAGAATGCACAGATGAAACGCAAGATTCTTGGATGTTCGATCGTCTGAAGTGATCACTAATCGAAGCTGTGATTGATGGGGTTAAGTCCACCTCCACCCAACACGCACACACACCCTCACTGGCTTTAATCAGAAGTGTACACACAGCTGAGACTGAGATCCTGAACCACACTAATGGTGCAGTGAAGAAGCTCCGCTCTGTTTCTGAGTGACTGAGGGATTCACACGTCCCAAATCGCCTCTGGTTTCCGTGGTCCAGCACAGACGATGCTCGCGTCCGAGATCCAGCAGAGCTCGTTAAAACATAGAGTGCTAATTAAACCAGCAGAAGTCTCCCAATGTTCCACATCATAGATCCCCAATGTGCTAAAAATAACTTCAGTGTGATAATTAGATGCTTGGAGATAAATGACTAAAGTCAGAGCATGCACGCTGGGGAGCTTTCCTGTTTGCTGCAGGGATTAGGATCACACCAGGAAGAACAGAATGGAATGAGAGCAGGAGCTGAGAGTAACATCAAATATCTGGGAGTTACTCGTTATTAATGTCTCGGGATTGGACAAGTCAACAGAAGTGACGCATCGTTCACAAGGGAGTCAATTCCTTGAATCAGTTCTTTCACATAATGTATGTGAACACTTTCGTCTTTTCCTCCTGCTTTCCCATGTGTTATTTTCCTCATTTAATCTCTCACTCTGTTCTCTTTTTTCAGTCTTGACTTTTACACTTTCTTCCTTCCTTTCTTCCGATGAATCAGAGCAGTCAAAAATGTAAAGTTTTTATTTATTTATTTTTTTGTTTCGAGTCTCTATGAGATGATCTGTATTTTTGTACATAAATGTACTCTATTCATCTGAGAAAGGAATTAGAGTTAGATAAAAATAGTCATATTAAATCGAAATAAATGTGATTGAATGGGACACAGATGCGGTGGGAAGAGAGGAAAAGTGCGCGGTAATATCTCAAATAAAAACTGGGATTGTTTGAAATAATGAGCTGATTGTGAAACGCGTTTAGGAAAAATTCCACTCCCATGTGAACGCCTCATCATGGTGGCCCAACAACAGACCTATAGTGTGTGAGGCATGCTGGGATAGTGCTGACCCATGACCGCTGACCCTATAACAGCAAGTGCACACTCTAGACCAGGCCACATGAAGGAATAGCGTGAAACAGGATTAGCGTTCGGACTACAAGTTAGACTTATTTCAGGATGAAGTGATGAAATAAAAACAGTAGCAGTACATTGTAGAATCTACAACGTTAATCACTTCCGTGTAAAATGAATACTACGGAATTATTTTGCAGAGTCTTGATGAATGAACTTTTACTGTAGAAACAAACATAGAGTAGTGTGCAGTGAAGATTATACACCACCACTTCTAATAAAAAGAAGTAAAAAAAAATACTTCGATAATTTTTTGGTGAAAATGTACTAAACAATTCTATTGTAGTTAATGACTACCAAAAATCAGTCCGATGAGTATATTGAGGTAAAAGTATGGCTAATAAACAAAAACACTGAAAATACCAATGTATGGAATGGTTTAGCGAGTAAAAAAATATGTGAAGAAACTATTTTTGTTATTACTATACATTGTTTGTTTACTTATTCTCATCAATATGATCTAATGTTACATGCAAAACTTAATTAGTATAATTTCTGATAATTTTCTTAATTTATCTTAATTTTGTACTGTATCTTTTAATTTCTTCACTTCAGTGTTTTTGTTTATTAGCCATACTTTTACCTCAGTATACTTGTTGTTTTTTTGATTCTCATTGCCTACAATAGCATTGTTCACCAGGAAATTATAGAAAAGTCATTTTTTACTTCTTTTTGTTAGGAGCCCTTGTAGACAAAAGTGGCGGTGTATAATCTTCACTGCACACTACTATATGTTAATATAAACCCAGGATTGGTAGCTGCACTATTGTCAGGGCTGTGGTTATAGAAAATTAATCAGTGTCATCGTGCCAATGCCATGGAGAGATGCTTGGTTTTCATGGCGTCACTTCCTTGATGTTGCCTCCTGATTAGTGCTGGTGCCTTTTAGAATGGGTGTTTGTGTGTGTTAGATTTGCACACAGGAAGACCTTATTTAACTAATTATATGACTTCTGAATGACCAGTGATGTGAAACTGAGCTCATCCTTCCTTACATCAGCGTTACGTATAGTCATGACACTTTCCCCCACAGTTACTGTGATTTTTCTGATCTTTCCTGAACCTTAAACGTGCTCTCTGGTTTATGTTTGAAGTATGCTCTCATAGTGTAATACGTATCAGAAAAACACTTTATAATGGTTATTAAACCTCTTTTCGCTACAGTCTTACATTTCAAGACTGCATTGTTAAAATGGTTTTCTTTATCATTTTTGAAAAGCCACCTCAGACTCGTCTCCCTCTCTCAGTGTGGCGTGTGAGCCCTGAATCTTGAATATCGAACGCCGAGACCCTCCCAAGGGGCAGATCTCTTACACACCAGCCAGACCGAACTCCTGCTGCATCACCGACGCTCACTGCTTTCAAGGTCACATAGTACTGTATGAGAACATGGGTGAAGTGTGTGTGTGTGTGTGTGTGTGTGAAGACTTGCTCTATGCAGTGAGCATCATGAGTTTCTGTACACTCTGTAATCCGCTGCTCACGGTGGAAACGACGTGTAACCTGTTCCAGCACGTCTCCTCACTTTCACTCTATTATTAACCTCCAGCCGTTTGACTTGAATTTCAGCTTCCTGCCCTCAGTGCTGTTTTTAGTCCCCAGTCATGTCTCCTGGATGTCGGCTCATGATTAAAACCCTGCTCTGTTTTTTTTTTTTGTTTTTTTTTTTTCCTGGAGGTTCCCAGAAAGGAAAAAAATCCAGGACATCCCTCTCCTCACATCACTTCAGTATTTGCCCAGCTGTACACCCATCTGTCCCCATGTCCTTCATGAACTCACAGCTTTCTTTCATACAGCTTCTTTATTTTCACAAATTTCTGTCTCAGAAAAAAACATTTGGAATATTTTCTGGTTTTGAATTCTAACCTTCATCACTTCCAATTTTTCCAAATTTTTTTTTACAATAACTAGTTTTACTTTTGTCCAGGTAAATGGCCTCCACAAAGGTATATTCCTGCTTTTGGGGGCGTGTCTTGCACTTGCGTTTTATTAGTGATCATGGTTTGTTTCACCCTAAAATATTCCTGAGAAATTAAATGGTTGGAGTTTATCGATATGGAAGGGGTGGATTCAGTATGGAATGGGATGATAAAACTATTATATATCATGATTTTCCTGTCATTGCTGTTAAACAAAATGCATCATGTAAAAAAAAAAAAAAAATCTATTTCTATTTTTTTTTTAATATTTTTTTTGTCCACAAGCTTAACACAGACAGATTTGTTATTTATTTGTTTGTTTGCTTTTTACATTTTTACTTTAAAAAAAAAAAATTTTTTTTTTAATGTAACAAGTTATAAGATGGTCCCAGGTTCGATTACCGGGCTCAGGGTGTTTCTGTGTAGAGTTTGCACGTTCTCTTCATGCTTGCTGGGTTTCCTCCAGGTACTCCAGTTTCCTCCCACAGTCCAAAAACATTCACAGTATTTGCGCTTACAAATTACCACTAGGTGTGAGAGTGAGTATGAATGGTTGTACGTGTGTTGCTCTGCACTGGTTTGGCAAGCTGTTCAGAGTGTACCTCGCCTTCACCCAGAGTCAGCTGTGATGCGCTCCAGCCTTCCCGCGTCCCTAATTAGGATTAAGTGGCTTAAAAAATTCATTAATGAATTTTAAAGATGAAATGCTAAATCTTCATCAAATCTTAGGCTTCTATGATGATTTTTGTAAAGTAAAAATGTTGCTAAAACAATTCTGATATCACAGAAAAGCATATTGTGACATAATTTATCACAGTATGTACATCATATGATTGTATCATCCGCCCCTGGGGTGAAGGTTTTCTTTTCAAGGTTTTTCCCTTGAAAGTTTAATGTTGTTTAATGATGATCTGATTGAGGATCCGGTGTTTATCCTGAACTCCAGTAAGCGTTAGGTCAGTTGTAGATATTGTGAACTCGATACCGCATTTTTTCCTTTTGTTTTACATGGATGCTTATTTGCAGTCTGTCATGCTGATTGATGTTTCTGTGTGAATGATTTTCACACCTCGTTTAAAAAAAAAACAACTTATCTGCAAAACTGAAGTTCACACTTGGTCATTATTTTCTCGCACCTGTTAAACTCATTCTAGGAGTTTTAAAGCACGTCACTAAGCGTGATGTTTGGGATGTTTTTCTTCCCGCTCCCCCATGAGATGTTTGCGGTAAGTTGGCTGAGGAGGCGGGACTTTGACCATCTGTTGGATATCTGAGTAAAGTCAGCCACGTATGCTAAATGTGTTAAGCCTGTGACCTCGTTAACCTCGTAATGTGCATACACACATCCGGAATGATCTTCATCAGCATACAGAGAAGGGAAAAAAAACAGGGATCTGGTCTATTTGTATTAAATATCAGGAATCTTGTTAAATCTGCCTTGGTGCTATTAGTGGTTTTGGTGCCTTCTCTTACATGTGTGTGTGTCAGAGAGAAAGAGAGAGAGAGAGAAAAACAAGGCAGGCGTGAAAGCATCTGTAAGGAACTTTCAGCATATGCATGAAAGTGCAAGCTGAGTCTAGCAGGAGTTCCCATGGCACATCAGCTGTGTGTGTGTGTGTGTGTGTGTGTGTGTGTGTGTGTGTGTGTGTGTGTGTGTGTGTGTGTGTGTGTG
>JAOUQZ010074691.1:0-13056 GCA_028564935.1 Neosilurus hyrtlii
CCGACAACATAGCTCCCAGGATCATTAGGACACGCAAACCCCTCCACCACGATAAGGTGGCGATTCGAGGAGGGGCCCTTTAACATTTTTTTTAAACTTAATTTGTAAGTATTATATATATACTTGGGTCATTCCATGTGAGGCACCTCGAGGTTCCCAGGCGACCGTCTCAGAATTCAGTGAAACTTTAACCTGACATCGAACATGTTTCAACATGAACACGTGCAAAATTTTAAGGTCCTCGTTCAAAAACTTTCAGAGATATGTTCATTTCAACATCGCAGGCTAGAACCCATTTGTCGGCCTGCAACTTGCAATTTACTATTTAACTCCCCTAATAGTTACTGTATAGGGCTGAAACTCTGCATATCAACAGAACAGGACCAAATTACTCTTTATGTCAGAGTAAGTTTGCGATCGATACTGCAATTTTGGAAAAAGTGCAATTTCGAACAAATAATTTTTACATTTTTGACACAGAAAATATATTCACCACTCCAAAAGTATTTTTATAGCAAATTTAAGGATATTTCCATGCAAAACTAACCGTTTATAAGATTAAATGTGATATGGTGTTTTAGTAAGTGTCCAAAAAATGAACAGTAGGTGAAATTTTGCTCATCTTGCGAGCCCCTGAAGAAGATGTTTACAGTTCACCAACATTATTAAACTTTACCAGATGCCACATGTATATCAGATCTAGCAACACTTAAAATTTCAGCCTTGTTGCTCATTTCCTTCATACTTGGCCATCATCTTGAATAAATTTAAATTTCATAATTTAACTTGTGAAATTTTTTTGAAATTTTTTTTTCCTGCACTTTCCTTCTGAAGAGGAACAAAATATGCAGAAATATTTTGTATGAGATCAGAATATAGTCTCAGACTGGTATCAGAGTAATAATAAACAAAAACAAAGGTTTTAAATTTGCTTTAATAACAATTAGAAAAGTAACATTTGTTGCGAATAATTATCTGTCATAGATTCTCTATATAATAGTACATGTACAGTGTAAGTTCTATAACTTATTTTTATCATTTCAAATGATGTATTTATCCCCATTGTATAATTAATATAAGGATATATTATGATAGAGATTATACACATTTTCTTTTCATAAGTTTAAGTGCATGTAATTACACACTCTCCCAAAAAGACTTCGAACAAACAACGGGACTTTTGTCAGATTTTTATCAAAACTGACACATATCTGCATGTACTGAACTCTCTTTGTGGAAACAGTTTACTGGTAGATTGTTGCAAATATTATAATGAAGAAATCCAAAAATGTTTTTGAACGAGGACCTTGAAATTTTGCATGTGTTCATGTTGAAATATGTTCTATGTCTGGGTAAAGTTTCATTGAGTTCTAAAATGGGCACCTAGGAAGTTTTCTAAAAGCTAAGTGATTTGACACGGAATGACCCACTAGGAAAAATAAACAATTAACGGTGGCACGTAATGGTTAGCACATCCGTCTCACAGTAATAAGGTCCTGGGTTCGAGTCCCGGCTCAGTAAGGTTGTTTCAGTGTGGAGTTGGCATGTTCTCCCTGTGCTTGTGTGTGTTTCCTCTGGGTACTCTGGTTTTCTCCCACAGTCCAAAGACTGTTCGAAATTGCCCCTTGATGTAAGTAAGTGTCAGGAAAATGGTTGTATGTTGTCCTACTCTGGTCTGGCGAGCTGTTTGGGATGTACCCCGCCTTCGCCCAGAGTCAGCTAAGAAAGTCTCCAGTCTCCTCCGCAACTCTAACAGGATATAACGGCTCGGCAAATGAGTGAGTGATAAGAATAACTTATTGTCCATCCATTTTCTTCCGTTTATCCGATGTAGGGCCGCAGTGGCAACAGGTTTTTGAGGGAAACCCAGGCATTCCTCTACCCAGGAGGACTCTCTAGCACCTGCTGGGGGATCCACAGATGTTCCCTGGCCAAACAGGATATATAATCCCTCTAGCGAGCTCTGAGTCTACCCCAGGGCCTTATCCCAGTTGGACGTGCCCGGAACACCTCTAAAGGGAGGCGACAAGGAAGCATTCTGATCAGATGCCCGAACCACCTCAACTGACTCCCTTCGGCGGGGAGGAACCACAGCTGTACCCCAAGCTCCCCCAGAATGTCTGAGTTCCTTACACTATCACTAAGGCTGTACCCAGACAGCCTCCAAAGACTCCCTAAGATATTGCTTACAAAAAAAAATTAAACTGTGGCAGAGGAACAAGTACAAAAAACAAAGAGAAAAAATACCAACACATGTGTCAAGTGGGTTTTTATTTCATTACACTACACTATACTGTATAACTTGGATCAAAATGACATATTTCCAAGACCAAGGTGCAACACATAATAGATATGACATTGCAAATACACAAAAACAAAAAATACAGAACAATAAATATACAGAATAAACACACACATCAATAAACACACTTGGTCATGTGGCATGTTTCTGGTATGGTAAGTACCTACAAAAGGTGATGCAAGAAAGAAGAACCAGTAAACTGAAAAAAGTGTCCATGAGTGCCCAAGACTCATTAAAGCATGTGGGGAGTGAAGACTGGTACATCTGGTCTGATTGTATTGGCTACAATATAGACTGGTACAGCTTGCTGTCTAGCTGCAGGCCAGTCAGGTGGTGTTAATGTTATGGTTGATTGTTGTTTATACATATTTTTTACCAGTCATTCCATGAAATCGAGGCATACTGTACATAACAGCTGACGAGGCACCTTGCGAAGTGACATGGAAAACAGGCTGTTTTGTGAAGGAAACACATAAATTTCATTAAGGATAATTAAGATTTTAAGAAGAAAAAAATATAAAAAATTTGATTTACAGCAAAGTCTACCATTGCGCATAGTTGCCATGATAACAAAAATTTTCATATTTTTTATTTTAAGTTATGTTAATCTAGTAGCAGTGCATGAAGTCCTGCAGGTGGGATGTTCCAGGGTTTTAGCATCACAGAGTGTGTAGGTTAATCATTAGCTGATGATGTCACAGAAATGTGCTACCGCCCCTTACTGTGGTGCCATCACTGTGACAGAGAGATGGAGGGACGCAGATTAAGTGTAAGAGCCCCATAAGAGCAACAAGTGATCTATATCCCATGACATAACATCCAACAAAAACATTTATTTCTTTTTTGCTTTGCTTTTTACACCCAAGGGATCTTAGCACAGTTTATGTTTCTTATGCTCGAACTAAAGGGTCATCAGGCCAGAGCTTATCCCAATTTTAAGTCCTTCTGGAGGGTAAGTCCATCACAGGTTAACTCCCCAGTATTTTTAATGGCACCTGTTTGTCCTGTTGTGTGGTCAGGGTGTATGGTGTGTCAGGGAGGGGGTAGCACCGGGATGGTTCGGGATGGGTTTGTCTGCTTTGGTCCCCACCTGGCATCCAGCTCTCACCAGTGGCTCCATGTAGCTGTTGGTAGGCAACAGTGGCCATACCCCGGCCAATGGCTTTGACTGGCCAGCAAAACCAGGTGAGGGTAGCCAAAGGGTCTCAAACCCTCTGTGAGTTAAGGATTGCCTACCTACGCATGCAAAGACTGAAACTAGCGGACTCTGCAGGGGACACCTATCAGAGGTTCAACAGAGAGGAAGGTGGAGACAGCAATACACTGTGGAATGCAGAGAGCCCAGATGAGGCACAAAGGACATCTAGGCCATCCACTGCTGCCGAGCTGGTACCAAACAGTGCTGGTTTATCATTTCCTTTGGACTCTAACAGCAAGGCCGAGCGGGGGGTCGTGACATCAGAGCAGCTCAAGATCTCCATATTGCCCACACAGGCTCATAGCAACTGGAGAAGATACTCATTTATTCACTCCAGCTATGTCGAAAGATATCGGCGAAACAGAAGTGACCCCTGGCACTCATTCCTTGCCAATCAGAAGTTCACGTTCTGATTGGCGAGGAATGAGTGCCAGGGGTCACTTCTGTTGGCTGGAGAGGACTTTGTGCCTCATTGGACAGCTACCACCTGCCTCAAGCGGGCAGCCCCCAGCCAGTAAGGTGCTGTCCCACCACAGCTTGCCTGCTACACTGGGTGCGTGGAGCTTAACGAACAATTCGATAAGCAAGCTGCAAACCTGCACCAGGCAAGAAAAGAAAAACACAGAAGAAGACTCCAGCTCTTCGTTTTGCAAGCTGGAACGTCCGGACCATGAGTCCTGGACTGACTGAGGTACTTCAACAGATTGATGACTCACACAAGACTGCCATCATTGACAGCGAGCTCAATAGGCTGAACATCGACATCGCCTGTCTCCAGGAGACTCAGTTACCTGACAGCGGTTCCATCAGAGAGGCCAACTACACCTTCTTCTGGCAAGGTCTGTCTCAGGAAGACCCAAGGCAGTCCGGTGTCGGCTTTGTTAAGAAGAACTCGATAACTGCAACCATCGAACCCCCTACTGGTGGATCGGAGAGAATGCTGTCACTCCGCCTGTCAACATCTTCTGGCCCAGTCAACCTCTTCAGCGTGTACCCCCCCACCCCCACTTTTTGCTCCACATCAGATGCCAAGGACCAGTTCTACAAGTCTCTGGAGAATGCAATATCTAGAATACCAAGCAATGAAGGCCTGTACATGCTGGGTGACTTCAACGCCAGAGTTGGAACTGACAGCACAGCCTGGCCGACGAGTCGAGGACGTCATGGCATAGGTAAGATGAACGAGAACAGTCAGAGGCTCCTGGAGCTGAACCTCTGTGGCCAAGTCCAACTTGCCTCAGACACTGGGAAAGCCAAGGGTATGTACGATGGCATCAAGAGAGCTACAGGACCATCTGCTTCCAAGACTGCCCCCCTAAAGTCCAAGTCTGGGGAAGTCATGACAGACCAGAGCAAGCAGATGAGCAATAGGTGGAGCACTACCTTGAGCTCTAAGCAACCCAGAATGTGGTGACCGACGCTACCCTGGAAGCCCTTCCCCAACTCCCTGTCATGGAAGAGCTAGATGCACTGCCAATTATGGAAGAACTCAGCAAGCCATCGACTGCCTTGCATGCGGGAAGGCCACAGGACCTGATGCCATACCAACTGAAGTCTTGAAGAGTGGAAAGCCAGCGTTACTGATGACCCTGCACGAGTTGCTCTGCCTATGCTGGGAGAAGGGTTACGTACCACATGACATGTGCAATGCTAACATCGTCACCTTATACAAGAACAAAGGTGACTGCAGCGATTGCAACCACTATTGCGGCATCTCCCTGCTCAGTGTTATGGGAAAAGTGTTCGCCCTTGTTGTTCTGGCACACCTCTAGCGTCTTGCTACTCGCGTCTATGCAGAGTCACAGTGTGGATCCACGGTGGATATGACCATCTCTCTATACCAGCTGCGAGAGAAGTGCCGCAAGCAGCAGATGCCACTCACATCGCTTTCATAGACCTGACAAAAGCGTTCGACATGGACAGTAGAAGTGGCCTCCTCAGGATACTGCAGAGGATTTGAACAGCACAGTCTGCTTCAATGGCGCAACTTCGGAGGCCTTCCCAGTGAGCAGCAGAGTTGTTGATGGAGGGCTGCTTCCTCGCTCCGACCCACTTCATGATATTCTTCTCCATGTTCCTCCACTATGCCTTTTCAAACTGCAACTAGGGTGTCTACCTCCGCACTAGAGCAGATGGCAAGCTTCTCAACCTCACTCGCCTATGTCCCAGGACAAAGATCCTGGAGGTCCTCATCCGCGAGCTGCTGATGCCCAGCTTGCCCAGGGGTCTTAACATGGTGTGTGTGTGATGGGATTTGAACTTATTAACTGTATATGTAATAAGAGATGCAGTAGAAGGTGAATTAAATAATATGTGTAGTAAGAAAAATGTGTAGTGTCTTCTTCTCTCAGTGCTGACCAGCCAGCATACATCAAATTACTAAAACTTCACTTAAGCGTTAAAAATATAGCTGCAAGCAGCGACTGATGGAGTCCAAGCAAAGAGATTAATTTGTTTGTTTATTGTTTTTTAACAGTGATTGCGGACTACACTAGCACATTATTGCCACTCTTTGGTTTAATGAAGAGTAAAAGTGGTAATAAAGAGAAGTGATGAGGAGGAAGAGGAGTGATGATGAAGAGGAGTGATATCACAGAGGGGGGTTGGAATCTGTGAAGACATCACAGGGGTGGGTTATGTTTTTTTGGAAAATAAAGTGTCAGAGGAATAGTAAATAAATAATATGGGTTAATTACATCACATAATCTTTATGACATCACACAGGCTTTTGCCAATAGCTGCTGTGCCACTATATCCTATTCTTTAAGTAAGAAAATGACAAAGTTTATCAAGCAAGAACCTCAAGCAGATGAAAAAGAAATGGGTATGTGTCATTTACTTTCATCTACTTCCTGTTAGCTTTTTAATAAGTATAATTTTTTAAATAAATGAAGCCCAAATTTAGTTCATATCCCGTATAGACCCTGAATGCCATCAGCAGTCTTAATTGAAAAGCTAAAAGTCAGTCATCGGTCAGGCCCCTGTCACACATTGACGATTTAGCCAGTGTATACCAACGAATGAGAAATTTGGCGTATACCCTGGCGTACGTAGAATTACTTCTGTGCAAGTTTTGCGTAAGTTAACAGCGTGCTTGTATAATTCATAGTACGGTGAGCTCATATGCTACCGTATGGCTTATACATTCCACATATGCTGGCCATAAATTGTCGGTAAGTTGTCATAAGTTGTCCATAAGTTATGTGATCGTTCACACACATTATTCGTAAGTTACTCATAAGTTGAATATAATGTGTAGAGCACTTTGAAACTATGTATAACTTATACCAACGAATCCCTAGTATGTTGGCAGGGTTCGCAACCTATGACCAACAATAGTCTAACTTATGCAGCAGTGTATCCCTGACGATTGATCACGTGACGTAGCCTATAAAAGGCTGCCTCTCGCTGATTCAAATCAGATCCGCACAGTATCAGCATCACCGTCATGTCGAAGAAATTGATGAGGTCATGCTGATGCTGAAGGACAGCAAGTAGGTATTCTCGTCTCAGCCTCGCCGGATCTTCCATCTCTCACATGACATGGACATCTGCTCCCATGGAGTCTTGAGGAGTACTGACCGGTTCCTCGTTTGAACCCTATTTTATATACCGATCCCCCTAAATGCTGCCAATACACTCATAATATGCCAGCTGTAAGTTCAAAAGACGTTCAGTAATGATTCTGTGGTTGTCCGGAACACGTCAGATACGTCTACATATGTCAATATACGTTGGAGATAAGTTTGATATAGGTTAGAAATAAATTTTCGATAGGTTCTAGATAAGGTACTAATACGCTATGTATAAATTTAAAACTGAAATAACATCGATAGTTCAGCGTATGCCAGCGTTTTATAGTAATTTGTCATACGGGTGGCATAAGTTCTGCAAATCCTTAATTGGTGACGGGCCTGAATACGAAATCTTCTTAGTAGTACCCAATAACCCTTTTATTTCTTAGTCCTTAGGCTCCGCCTCTCAAAGTTCAATTAATTTAAGGTCTAAATGGGCCGCTCCTGCTGCTTTTACAAAATTACAAAAATAAGAGTATGATGTCATTAAAATGAGTATAAAGTGTTGTGTGGAGGCTGTTATAATAATGTCACTGATGATATTTTAGTGCTTAACACGTCCATCTCACAGCAAGAGGGTCCTGGGTTCTAGTCCCTGGCTTAGCAAGGTCGGATTCTGTGTGGAGTTTTCATGTTTTCCCCATGCTTGCATGGGTTTCCTCTGGGTCCCTCAGTTTCCTCCCACAGTCCAAAGACAAGCACATGAAGTGTTCATGAAGTACACCAACTTCACCCAGAGTCTGTTGAGATAGGCTCCAGTCTTCCTGTTAGCCTAGTAGGATGAAACGTTCTGTAAATAAAGGAACGAATGAAAGAATGAATGTGTCTGTGTTTGTTTATAACATGCAGTAACCGTGCTACATTCTTTTTTTTTTTTACTCTCCTTTCGTCCTGCAGAACCGTTACGCCGGAGTCAAAGACTGATCATAAATGGGTACTATGATCCCAAAGACCCCACGAAACGAAAGATCTGCTACAAGAGCCCTGTCATGTATGTGTGTGTGTGTGTGTGTGTGTGTGTGTGTGTGTGTGTGTGTGTGTGTGTGTGATGACTGTACCTTCTCCCTCATTCTCCCCTCTTTGTGTGTCCAGTAACAGCAAGAAAAGAAGGTACACTCTCAGACGGAACGAAGTTGCAGAACCACAAGAAGACCGTCACAATTTAATGACACTGTATAACATGCGTAATATCAATAACTCGTGGCTGCAGAGACGTGAGATTACAGACGTGAAAAATATCCCACATATCGTGCCATCAAGTAAGATGAACAAACTCACTGTCATGTCCTGATATAAGAAAATAATCCACATCCGCCAGCCAATCAGAAACTAGTATTTTCTCTTGACTTGTTATCAGTAGATCTCGTACAGTAACCTCATGTTACTACGTTAGTGTGCTACGTTAATATATCCGTCATATTAGAAACGGACCAGATTAGGTATTGAGATAATGTAATGTGTGTGTAAAGTATTATTTGCTTCTTCACTTGTTTAGGGAGGCCAGTGCAGACGAAGAGGAAACCAAGGTCCTATATGGTGAAAATGATTCTTATTTTCCTCTTCATCATCGTCCCACTAGCTTTCTGTGAGTGTGTACATACATTTCTTATCTTTTTCCATCTGGTACTGAACACACACACACACACACACACACACACAGACATGACCAGACACACCCTTTACCTGATAACCCTATAATATCCCATACTGTGTTTGTGTGTGCAGGTACTTGGTCTGTGAGAGAGTACAATTCCATAAAACAGAGCATAATAGAGGACAAACAACAGTATGAGGTAAAAAAAAATGTTTATATATAAATATATATATATATATATATATATATATATATATATAGGGTGACGCAGTGGTTAGCACGTTTGCCTCACACCAAGATGGTCCTGGGTTTGATTTCCGGGCTCTTGTCTTTTCTGTGTGGTATTCACACCCGTGCTTCCGTGGGTTTTCTCCAGGTACTCCAGTTTGTGGGTTTTCTCCAGTTTCCTTCCACAGTAGAAAAACATGCACAGTAGGCTAACTGGTTGTTCCAAAGCACCTGTAGTTGTTTGTGTGAGTGTTGGTCCTGTAATGGTCTGGTAAGCTGTCCAGGATGTACTCTGTTCTCGCCCAGAGTTGGCTGAGATGGGTGTCAGCCTCCCTGCGACCCTAATTAGGATTAAGTTTTCAATTCAATTCAATTAGGTTTTATTTGTATAGCGCTTTTTACAATTGTCGCAAAGCAGCTTTACATTGTAAAAGTAATTTAAAAAGGAATTTAAACATTTTTCCAAGTGGATTAGAAAATGAATGAAGAATGAATATATATATATATATATATCTATGTACTAGGGTCTTGTGGTCTCAGCCGACTCTAGAACTGTGAAATGAAACCAGAGTACAGTCACAGAAGCACAGGGAAGACATACAAACTTCATTTAGAAACAACCTTGCTGAGCCTGGGACTCGAACCCTGGACCTTCTTGCTATGAGGCGGATGTGCTAACCACTACGCCACTGTACCGTCCTTTATATATAAAACTTTAAACATTTTTATCTGGATAAAATTCAGAGAGTCATTATGCACATAAAGTTAGTGATAATAATATCAACTGAGATTACTCACTGGTAATTTTTCTTGTTTAGTTTTTTTATTTTATTTTTTTCCTGTAATGGAGATTTGTTGGGTGGCACAGTGGTGTAGTGTTTAGCCCGTCCACCTCACAGCAAGAAGGACCTGGGTGCAGCTCGGGTGTTTCTATGTGGAGTCTGCATGTTCTTCTTTGGTTACATGGGTTTCCTCTGAATAATCCGGTTTCCTCCCACAGACCAAAGACATACACATTAAGCTAAACTGCTGTTCCAAATTGCCCCTAGGTGTGAGTGTGAATGGTTGTGCATGTGTGTATTGGCCCTGCGATGGTCTGGTGAGCTGTTCAGGGTGTACCTGGCCTTTGCCCAAGTGTTGGCCGAGACAGGCTCCAGCCTCCTTACCACCCTAGAATGAATGAATGGATGAATGAATGGAGATTTGTTCCACTTGATAACAATTATTTATTCCACTGGATAAAATTTGCCCCTCCCTCTGATGTTCCTGATCTTTTTGAGATGTAATAAATAAGTTAATAAATAGCTACAAGGATGTCCAAGGTAAATACCGTTTGGCTTTTTTCTTGATGCAACATCTGCGATCATGCTATGATTACATCAAAATGAGCGAGACCAAGGCATTGGGATGCTTGTCGGCAGAATGTCACAGAGGCACCCAATGACTGACCAAACCACATGTCACCACTTCACAACAGGACCGCCATATTCGTTTCAAACACCATCGCAATCACTTCTGTCCAGCTACAGTCACTGTTGCGCAGACTAATGGTTTACGCAACTGACGTTCAAGCTGTGGACTGGTGCTGTCATCTGCTTGTCGGTGCAGAGCACACCTGGGCTGGAAAACTCTCAGACAGAACAGGGTCCTGTTTTCTGACAAATCCTGTTTTGCAAATGTTGCTGACTACGGAGTGCGAGTTTGGTGTAGGGAGTGTAATGCAGATGTTTGTGTTCTGGTGCGAGAGCACTGTGGGGGACCAGGTGTCATGGTTTGGACTGGAATCAGCAGCAGACACAAAACCAGCTTCATTTCACTGATGAAAACCTCGTTGCGCTGACGTGTGTGATTCGGAACTGCACTTTCATTACAGAAATGAACTCTTATTAATCTTGATTACTTTTTTTTGGCTGCCCTTAAAATTGTCTGTTGGACATGAATCATTTTGTATAGTAAATCTTAAACCTGGGTGGAAACTTGTATGCCCTAGAACAAATCTGAGTGCTGTGTTGAAAGTTTGAGTTAGTATATTTATACATATACACACACAATCTTATTTCACGTCACTCCAGATGGTGTCCAGAGAGATCATCTCTATGAAAGAGGTCATAGTTCAGGAGAGCCAACAGTGTAAGGTGGGGAAATGTGTCTTCATACACAATATATATGCTGTGTCTGTGTGAGTGTGTGTGCGTGTGTGTGTGCGTGTGTGCGTGTGTGTGTGTGTGTGTGTGTGTGTGTGTGTGTGTGTGTGTGTATTTTCATTTTTATGATTTTGTGTCACTCCAGAAAATGAGCAGTGATGTAAACTCCATGAAACAGGCCTTAATGCAGGACAGACAGCAGTATGAGGTAAGGATGTGAGTTTGTTTATAATAAAGAATAAATAAATAAATAAACAAGCAAAGAAATACATACATATATACATACTTATATATACTGTATATAAAAGCCTGAGATGTGAGCCCAGGACCTTCTTGTTGTGAGGCAGACGTGCAAACCACTAGGCCACCCTGTTGCCCAGTATAAAATATAAGATGAATACAAAAATATTTTTATTACTGTTATTTACATTGGTAGTGCGTGAGCAGGCCTATTTGGGAAAAATGCAGCATAGAGGTGGAGAGTCCGTGGTGTTTTTCCCCGTCTATCTCCCTCTCTTTCATGGTGTCTTTGGAATCTAATCTTACGCGCACCCAAGAATAAAACAGAACGGAGGAACAAGACTAAAAAACACAAAAGAAAGGCTCATAGATCACTGCTCAGACTCACGCATAAACCAAAAATTATTTCTCAGACTAGAAGACAGATTTGCAGGTAATAGTTCATGGAGTAAACACCAAAACCAGAGACTCTCTTTGCTCTCTTTCTCATCATTTCTTTCTTGCTTACTTTTTGTATTAAAAATACTTTGAATGTCACAATCGGACCTATGTACAAATTTGCATATTATTCGAGTCACGATGATTTGCATTTAAATCATGAGAGTAAAGTTTATTGTGAAAACACAATACACAAGGAACTAAATACGTTTGGGTATGCTAGGGGATTTTACCAATAACAGCACACCCTGATAAACAATGCTGATCATTGATGTTATTGGAAATAATGGTTATTAGTGGTTGGGTGTTGGGAATGATAATGTTCAATGATTGGGTGTTGGGAATTATGGTGATCAGTGATTGGATGTTGGGAATGATGGTGATCAGTGATTGGGTGTTGGGAATGATGATCAGTGATTAGGTGTTGGGAATGTTGATCAGTGATTGGATGTTGGAATGATGATTAGTGATTGTTGTTGGGAATGATGAACAGTGATTGGATGTTGGAATGATGATCAGTGATTGGATGTTGGAATGATGATCAGTTATTGGGTGTTGGTAATGATGATCAGTGATTAGGTGTTGGGAATGATGATTAGTGATTGTTGTTGGGAATGATGAACAGTGATTGGATGTTGGAATGATGAACAGTGATTGGGTGTTGGTAATGATGATCAGTGATTGGATGTTGGAATGATGATCAGTGATTGGATGTTGGAATGATGAACAGTGATTGGATGTTGGAATGATGAACAGTGATTGGGTGTTGGTAATGATGAACAGTGATTGGGTGTTAAGAATAATGGTGTTCAGTAATATAAATTTGGTAATGATTATACTCACTGATTAGGTGTTGGGAATAATGATTAGTAATTGGATGCTCATAATAATGGTGTTCAGGTATTGGGTGTTTGAAATAATGATGATTACTGATTGAGTGTTGGGAATGATCAGTAATTGGATGCTCATAATAATGGTGTTCAGGTATTGGGTGTTTGAAATGATGGTACTCAGTAATTGGGTGTTGGGAATGATGATCATTAATTATGTGTTTGCAGTAATGATGATTAGTGATTGAGCATCGGAAATGATAATCAGTGGTTGGGTGTAAGGAATAATGATGATCACTGATTGGGTGTTGGGAATGATGAACAGTGGTGTGGTGTTGGGAATGATGATCAGTGATTGGGTGTTGGGAATGGTGATTGGGTGTTGGGAATGATGATCAGTGATTGGGTGTTGGGAATGATGATTGGTGTTGGGAATGATGATCAGTGATTGGGTGTTGGGAATGATGATTGGTGTTGGGAATGATGATCAGTGATTGGGTGTTGGGA
>JAOUQZ010074754.1:0-18061 GCA_028564935.1 Neosilurus hyrtlii
TCTTGACCAGCTCTACACACTCTACAGGATCCTGGAGGGGGCATGGGAGTTTGCCCAACCTGTCCATATGTGCTTTGAGGACTTAGAGAATGCCTCTAACCGTGTCCCTCGAGCTAACTTGAGGGGTGTGCTCTGGGAATATGGTATACCAGACCCATTGCTACGGGCCATTCGGTCTCTGTATTGCCGGTGCCAGAGCTTGGTCCGCATTGGAGACAATGTTAAGTTGGGGTTGTGTGGCAGTTGGACTCCAAGGCTCTCAATTTACCAGTCGATTTACGTTCCTACCCTCACCTATAGTCACGAGCTAAAGTATTCTTTCCAGGGGAAGATTTTTTTTTGTACTTTTTTTACATGTGATTGTAAACATTTCTTTTATGTGCAGTTCTAAATTGTTTTTATTTTCTCACTTACGTTCAACTTCTTGTCAGACATCTGGTGGCCTTCCTGCAACAGTGAGTCTTGCATGGATGGTTCCTGCTCCTTCTGGACCAATTTCTCATTCTCTAGAGTGTTCTGAGTGCATGAAATTGATAGGGACAAAATTATTCAAAATAATACAAATAGCCAATATTAGTATTTTTGACTCAAAAATACTGTTAGCATTGAGACATGTGCAGTGAGAACTTTCTGATACTTTCTGAAGTATTATGGCTCAGGACTGTCCTGTTCTCTGATTTGGAAAAAATACTGTAGTTCAGAAGGACTGTCTGCTCATTCTCAGTCATACTAGATATAAAGAAGATCAACATGATGTCTAATTGAGATCAATTACAATCCAGATCTTCATCTAAATGTGTAAAATCTCCAACTTTATGTATTTGTTCAACTGAGCTACAAAATAATCTTCCTACATCAAACAGCAGACATGTCTTCAAGAGAAGAAAAATTTACCTTAATGTATTCATTTTGGAGCAAAACTATCCTGTGATCCTGTTGTTCTTCCTCTTTCTCCTAGAAGACAACCATTTAATGGAAGAGGTTTGAACTTTGAGTGTTTAATGTTATCATACATAATGGGTCATTTTAGGATGTTTCATGTTATGCGATAGACCAGTTAGTGTTTCTACCAGGGGACTCTTTGTCTCTCTGTCACAATGACTGGCAGTTTGTCGCATGATCTACACACTCTGAGATATCATAGCTTCCATTTGTTGGATGACCCATAAAATGGGACGGACCATTTAGCAATGATCTTACATGATGACCCAGACTCTGTGTCTTTCTATCACTTTCTTTTGTCACTGTGTCTTATCATCCATCCATGCATCATTTGTAGCACTTATAAGAAAGGGTTGCATGGAAGCTGGTGCTAGTTACACCTGTGAGGCAGGGTTAAATCCTAAACTTGTCACCAGTTAATTACAGGGCTAAAGACCTAACAAATAATGCCAAGGTGAGTGAACTTCTGAAATATAAGTGGGTGTGCAATTTGTGTTGTAATTATAGAGTTTTTGAAGTATTATGATGTTTTTTGCCCATTTTTAAAGTGACATGCTTTAAGGATCCATTCCAAATGATCCATGCTCTCTAGAGCTATCCATAGAATATAATGCGCACCCATGTGAATGCATTTCTTCACAGTTGGTGTAATAGTCTCAGCTAAACTACTACTCTGTGAATTGTAGCAATTATTCTCATGAAAAATAAAACAATATACAATTCGGTTCATAAGTATGTCAACAAAGACACCATTACTGTAATTTTGCTTTGGTGCAATACTGATGCAAATGCTTTACACTCATTGACTGTCTGTAGTCAGGAAACCGTAGACATCGTCTACTGAGATTAGATGCCTTACCAAGCCTTTCTAAGACTTCTGTTGCTGCTTGTTTGTGGTTCTTTCTTGAGCTAAGGTCAAGGGAGCAGGTGAATTTATCAAAGAGCACCTCTAACTGTAGACGCTACTAAAGCAATCAATAAAATTTGGTTCTTATTCTCAAAGTTGGTAAACTGTAATTGATGAATTTGCATCAAGAAATTCAAGAAAGGTTTAGATGTAAAATGTAGTTTTTTGTGTATAAATATTGCTTCAAGATTCAGCTTCTGTTTCACTTGAGTCCGGATCCTAAACACTCAATTTTTCTTCAGCCAGAGAGTCCTGTACTTTACCAAGCAACAGATGAAATAAAAATGGTCACAAATAAACAAATACAAAGTTAGATAAAAAAAAACAAAAAAAAAAAAGATATTAATGAAACTAAAAGATGCCACTTCACAGATAATGAAGTCCACACTCAATGTGCAGGACATCTGGGTATCTACAGGCTTTAAAGGAGATTTAAAACATTAAATCTCAGCCAGAGTGCTGAAAAATAATAGGCATACTGGGAAATATTTCACTGATGTATGTAAATGAATTTTTATGGAAAGCTATTATCTTAACGTGATCAATTAATATATCCCTCCAAATTTTCACTGGGATTAGCAATATCAAAACGTGTTTAA
The DNA here is from genome assembly GCA_028564935.1 of Neosilurus hyrtlii. Taxonomy (NCBI): domain Eukaryota; kingdom Metazoa; phylum Chordata; class Actinopteri; order Siluriformes; family Plotosidae; genus Neosilurus; species Neosilurus hyrtlii. The sequence goes on from JAOUQZ010074754.1 coordinate 2,449, forward strand.
ATATCCATCTGCTCTCCACATTCACTTTCAGCAAAATCAATAATTGGCCTTCTTGTTATTTTGGTTGTGTGACTGGTCTCACTGTGGTGTTGTAGCATTCAATCAATCATTCGTTTATTAATATGCAAGTTTAAACAAGTAAAACCCAGGGAGGCTGAAGCCTATCTCAGCCAACCCTGTGTAAAGGTGGGGTACACCATGAACTGCTCCCCAGTCCATTGCAGGGCTAACACCATCCATCCATCCATTTTCTGTTGCTTATACAAGGTCAGGTCACAGAGATAACAGGTCTAGGAGGGAAACCCAGGCATTGTTTTCCCCAGCAACACTCTCCAGCTCCTACTGGGGGATCCCGAGACATTCCAAGGCCAGATGGGATACATAATCCCTCATGTGAGTTGGATTTTTTTTTTATTAAGTGTTTCTTTCACTTACGTTCATTTCCTCTTCTTTCATCCTCTGTGTCTGCTGGAGTTTTTTCTCCAACCTCTCCACTGTCTCTTGCAGTTCTTTTACTTGTTCCATCAGGTCAAGGTTCTGCAACTCCAGTGTACTCTGCATGAATGAAATTGATAAAGGTCAAAAAATATTCATACACCACAACACAGCATTCAAACAAATCAACACAGCACTCACTACATTTTTAATGGGATTCAAGTAAGTAGATTGGTCACTTACCTTAAATAACTTGACATGTGCTTTCTGTAATCTTTCCTCCAACTTCCCATTGGTCTCTTCTAGTTCTTTCACCTTCTGAATCAGCATGGAATTTTTGTGCTCCAGCTCAGCACTGTACTCTTGAGTACTATAAAGTTTGTCATTTGTCTCAGCCAAGGAGGCCTGGAAGTTCAGGACACAAATATCATCAGCTTTATGTACTTCTACCACATTTACACATTTTAAGGACATTGCACTAAAAGTTGTGTGTTATACTATTTGACTATATTCAATCCATTTGGATACAAAAATATTCTTTGATACAAAATGGCTTAATGAGAAGAAATTCTTACTAGAGCTCCTTCATAATGGGTCCTATAGCTGCTGTTTTCCTGTCGTTCTTGCTCCAGATCCTAATGCACAGGCATGAGGCAGACAAGAGTTCAAAGTTATGTCATACATATATGAATAGAGACAAGCTGTTTAAATTATAATTTTTTTTTTTTTTTTACAGTTTTATGAAAACGTTTAGGCACCTCTCTGAGGCTGCATAATAATTTACTCTGTCTTCACAGAAAATTATCACAGTCGCATGCCATTCATTTTCTAATAAAAGCTAAGTACAGGGGTACTTAGAAAAAGATTTTAGTGCAGCAGTATTATGTTGTTCATCATTCATTGTTAATTTTCTCAACTGCTTAATCCTAATTAGGGTCGGGGGAGAGCAACACTGGGTGATGGCAGAGTACACCCTGGACATCTCGCCATGCCATCGCAGGGCAGAAACACGCTGATGGCTATGCAGCCTGCTCTTGATGAAAATCAGCAATGGAGTATTATGTTGTATGAAATTAAATAAGACGTGCAAACAATTTGGGAACCCTTGACATTTTGTTGATTTGAAAACCTGTAACTACTTAGCACTGATTAATGGAAACACAAAATTGGTTTGGTGAGCTCATTAAGCCTTGAACTTCATAAAGATGCATCCATTCATAAGGAAAGGTATTTAAGGTGGCCAACTGCAAGTTTTTCTTCTCTTTAAATCAAAACAACTCTCAATGACCTGAAAACAAAGACTGAAATATCTCAAAAATTTCAGCTGTCAATTTCCACTGTGAAGAAATTAAAGACCACAGGCACCATTCTTGTTAAGGCCAGAAGTGGCAGGCCAAGAAAAATATTGGATAGGGAAAGGCAACGTATGGTGAGAGCGGTACTGGGAATCTTGTTAAAGTTGAGGGTTGCATGGCTTCCGCTCTAAATCAGCAGATTGAGAATAATGAATCAGTCATAAAGTTGAATGTTCTTGAATGACCATCCAAGTCTTCAGACCTGAATATCATGAAAAATATGTGGAATGATTTAAAGCAGGCTGTCCATGTTTGGCAAACCATCAAACCTAACTGATGAGGAGATGATTTTTAAGAAGGAATGATCCAAAATACCTTCATCCAGAATCCAGACACTCATTAGAAGCTACTAGAAGTGTCTAGAGGCTGTTATTATTGGAAAAGGAGGCACTACTAAATATTGTTGTGATTTTTCTGTAGGGGTGCCCACATTTATGCACCTGTCAATTTTTTCTTTTTTTTGATGCATATTGCACATTTTATGGTAATCCATCAAACCTCATGTCACAACTGAAATATTACTGTGCCCATCAGTTATTTAATAGATCAAAATGAAATTGCTGAGCCAAACACCTAATGATTTATAAATGGAAATTGTCGGGGGGAGAAACTTTTTCATACAACTGTAAATAAGGACATGGTGGTAAACATTTCATTGGTGTATTCTGATAATTTTACAAAAGGCAGTGTTTCCTGTTTATACATTTAGAAATTGTTCCAGTGCTCTTGTTGCATTTTAAAGTATCCTTTTCAGTGTGCAGATTTATAAAAATATTTTTGACATATGATTGTAAAAGTCTTTTTGTCACTTACATTCAACTTCTTGTCATGCATCTGGTGGGCTTCCTGGAGTTCTCCCAGCAATGTCTCCACTGAGTCTTGCAGTGATGTTACCTGCTCCTTCAGGAACGAGTTCTCATTTTTCAGAGTGTTCTAGGTGCATGAAATTGATTATTCCGACACCACAAATACCCAACATTAGTACTTTTTGTATTAAAAATACTGATGGCATTTACAGCTTTGAGCTGTTTGCAGTGAGAAATTTCTGATACTTTCTTAAGCATTATGGTTCAGGTTTGTCCAGATCTCTGATTTGGAATAAATATTGTTCAAAAAGTCAGCTTGCTCTCTCAGTCATACAAGATCAACAGGATGTCTAATTGAGATCAATTACACTGTAGATTTCCAAACAAATGTTTAAAATTTCCAACATCATCTATTTATTCGTATGAACTACAAAGCAATCTTCCAACAACAAACAGATGACTTGTCTTTAAGAGAAGAAAAGTTTACCTTAATATATTCGTTCTGGGACAAAAGGGTCCTAAGATCCTGCAGCTTTTTCTTTTTTGCCTAAAAGACAGCAATAGAGTAGTTTTTCATTGTTCACATACACAATGGGTCATTCTAATCTGAATTGGTCTGGCGTAGACCAATTAGTGTTGTTTTTCTGTCTCTTTGGTTTTCTGTCTCTTTGTCTTCAACTCTGTCACATGCTCACCCAGGTCTGTCAACAATAGAGTGGCTAAATGCCTCATGTTACAGGGTGCCCTTATGTCAGTCTTCCTTCTGGTTCTCTCTTTTTAGTTATGCTGTCATAGTCATGTCAGAGTCCCTCCTTGCAAATAGCGCTTAACCATTGCACTTATGAGCATACCTAACAACCCCCCCCTCTCTCACTCTCTCTCTGTTTTTGCTGAGGTACACATGCTACTTCTGAGATACCAGTGATTCTGATCCTTCTGCTTTCTGAATCCTGCGATCCATCCTGAAGTACTACTACTGTTTGGAGCTCTCATCTTAGAGGCCCATTGCTCCTGCTGATGATGATCCATATGGGCCTAAATATACACTCAGAAACTGTGAAGATGACTTTCACTGCTGGTGATATTAACTATTTCACTTAAATTATTTAGGAATACAGTTACCATTACAGTTATAAGACAACCAACTATACTTGAATGTTACACTATAGTGACATTTCTGCAGCATGGTTTGTACTTTTATATGGTTTCACCCAAATGATGGGTTTCCCTTTGGAGTCTGGTTCCTCTCAGGGTTTTCTGAGTGTCATTTCGTGTTAACTGAGGGAGGTGTTCCTTGCCACATTGCCTCGGGCTTGCTCAATATGGATGTGTAGGATTTGTAGAAGAAATTTAAATTTTTATCAAATTTGTTTTTACTGTGTTAAGCTGCCCCCAGTGCAGCTAACTGGGTTATCAAAGGGCAGCCATGTCTCTCACTGTCTATGGTGAGAGGCATATAAAAGAACCATTGCTGATTTTCGTCAAGAGTAGTCTGCATAGCTGTCAGCATGTTTCTGCCCTGCGATGGCCTGGTGAGCTGTCCAGGGTGTACTCTGCCCCCGCCCAGAGTCGGCTGCATAACTTTAAATTCCTCTTGAGACAGTCCTTATATCTGAGGTACAGACAACCTTTCTGGTCCATGACAGAGTTCCCCACAGAATATTGACTTATAGAAGTCTTTCATCGCCCATGCAAACTACATGTCCAGCCCTTCTCATTTGCTTCTGAGTGAACAAGGCTTCAACACTGGGCATTTAAGGTCTTCACAAGACTTCCCTGTTATTCACCTTATCTTCCCCAGGATAGCTTCATAATGTGTCAGAGGTGCGATGGCTAAATTATCTGAAGCTTCTTAATGAGCCTTCTGTGAAGAGTGTAAGATTCCATTGCATACAATTGGCAAGAAAGAACAACTGCTTGATAAACTTTACATTTTGTGCTTAAGAAAATTCCTGGTCTTTTAAATACCCTGGTCTGAAGCTTAGCAAAAGCAGCAGATTCAGAAATGACACATTTTTCATTATCCTTATCTACTGAATTGGTATCAGACACTGTGCTTACCAAGTCATTAAAGTGCTTCACTGTTTTGGTACATGACCTCTGTTTTAGATGTATTGATGAGGAGCCCAAGACTAGTGGCTGTGACATCTACAGATGCTGTAATCCCACTTCTGAGTGGGTGACCAATGCAGAATCATCAGCACGTAACAACAAACTTAAACTGTTCTTCTTCTGATTTTTGCCTTGAATCTAGACAAATTGACTGTCAAAAATGTTGCCACGATTATTATGATATATGTGACCCAGTCTGGCAAAATGAGTCGCAGTGACCAAAAATTCAAAATTGAGTTAAATTGACATACTATTTAAAAGAGGAGACTCTAAGCTTTAAAATAGTATGGCTAACTCAATTTTGAATTTTTGGTCACTGTGACTCATTTTGCAGACTGGTTCACATATTACAGTTTGACGGCACTCGTGATAGAACATGGTATGCGCAGAAGAGTGCAGTAGATCTTAAGAGAGTGTAACAGACTATTACTGTAACTGTCTCATTTTTCTTCCCCGATTATGCTCCAAGCGTATAAATCCAAGCTTAAATAACTCCAAACTTATTTCTTATAAATCTTGGAACTCAGTGCTTTTTTAAATTGTGTGGATCACAGACATCATGCCCCAGTGTAAACCCAGGGTAATTCCGACAGTCTGTTCACCAAAATATGGACAATTGCAAAACCAGTGACAGAAGATCCTTGCATAGCCGAGCCAACAGGGTGGCCACACCAAAAGAAGTTGTAAGCTTTCTTGTCTTTCTTCTGAGTCATGCAGACTCATTTCAGAAAGAGCAGCAGTATCCGAACTGTATCTTTCAAGTTCCAAACTTGGTAGGGCCATTCATCTCATAGCTAAGTTAAGATTATTATCCAGAAGTGTACGCATGTTCCAACATGCTACAGATAAGATCCTGGTAAAAAAGCTGACCATGGGCAGCTAGCCTGAATAACAGATGAGTCTTTTTCAACTCACCTTTTTCAGAGGCCTCCTTGTATTGAGGCAGGCGGGGCATCTCAAAACAGAGCCGCCTGGTCATCCAGGAAGGACCATAAGCTTGGGTTTACACTAGGGCACAATCTCTACGATTTGAGAGAATCGTGATGACATTGGGAATCATGGGATCTAATCGTAATGATTGTGAGGGAACTTGGTGGATTCATGATGATCGTGCTGAATATGGCAACAAAAAATTATCGTGCTCCAGTGTACCATACCCAGGGTGACATAAAGTCATCCATCTATATGTTATTGTCATCTTTCACTGGTCCGCACAGATACAAAGGACTACTACTAGTTTCCAGCTTCTGAGGCCTACTGGCTCTGCAGTTCACAGATCAATGTTCTTTGGCTTGTGAAGAAAGGTGCTAGACAAGCCTGCACTGTTGCTTAAGGTGTATTGGATGTCGTGTGTGTGTGTACACACACCCTCTAGGTTATGTACCTGATCTTCTTCTGACTAGCATTAGGGTGACAGTGGAGGACCTGTCTGTCATGCTATTTAAGCCACAGCTGGCACCTTAACAGGTGCTATCCCTCTGGTTCATAGGAGACCTGGGAGCTGTGGTGACTAAGGGGCAGCTCTGCATTCCCCAAAACCACCTTCTTTCCAGATGAGGCCTCATAAATTCATACCCAGTACTTGCATCATCAGCTACTGATTGACATACACACTCTGATGCTACTACAAACTGTATGATGCTACACTCTCTGGTATGCTACCACCCTGAGACATACCACCTGCAGAGCTTTACACACTTCTAGGTTCAATTAAAAGCATGTCTCACTCTAAAGAAATGCTGTGATGTGCCTCATTAAAACTATAATATTAGGTTAAAGGTACAGTGTCTAAAATTTAGCAATATCTAACAGCATCCAGTGCTAAGATTTCAGATTGCAACCAACAGAAATTTCATTCAATTTTATTGCTATCTCCAAAGAAACCACGGTCACTTGTGTTGGTAGAAATGTCCATGCCCAAGTTCTTGTTAAAGCTATGAACTTACAAATTGCATTCATATTATTATTCAAGTTTAGTTTGTTTTTCTTTTTGAGAATAATATGTATAATGATGAATGGCTGGCAGCACTTCAGATGGACTGATTAAATGGCTATAAAGAGACATATTTATTTTTGCTTTATTGGGGGGGCATTAATCGCTTTCTGTTTGCCTATGATTCTGATTTATTTATTTATGCCTTTAGGGTTCTGCAATTGTGTCTTTTCTCCACATGTGCTCCTCAGTTCACATTGCACCCCAAGCACAATGTGACAGAATGCTTTGCCAAACCAAGTCCTCAGGAGAACTGAATTGGCTGTCGGTTCAAAGTGCACAGCTCTACCAGTGGCCCAAAGCTCATCAGTCCATCATGCCCCTTTGCATCCACCGGCACCTGGCCAAGCCCTCATTCAACAAAGGTCCCTCTCTCCAAATGGTATTCAAGGGTTCTCAAAGGTGATCTGGACTTTCTTCCTGCTCTCTGGTTGACAAAGGTCCTGGTCTACAAGTGGTATTCGAGGTTTCTGAAAACTTTCTGGATTGTTTTCCTTACTCTCTGGTCAAAAGGGTCCCATGTGCCTCCGCTATTCAGGGAAGTCAAAAATCTGGACTCTCTCCCCATTCCCTGGACGACAAAGGTCCTGCTCTTAGAGCAGTATTTGGGGTCTGTGTTTGGTTGTCCTGATTCTCTCCGTGCTCCTTGATCAACAGAAATTCCAGAGCCTGAGTACTTTAGTGTTGGAGTTCTCCTCGGTGAGTAAGAAGGTCACCTTTTTGTGAATGTAGAGGTTTTGTGTGTATTTTTTTCTTTTGCTCAAAATGGCCGCTCATATTACCTGGCCTCCTTGAAGTCTCTAGGTGGTTTCCAGAAATGGGTACCAATTCGGGACTCCATTGTTCTCCTTGGGGACTTCAATGCCCATGTGAGCAATGATGGAGTATGATTGAAAGAAATGTCCTCCCCAATCTTATCCCAAGTGGTGTTTTGTTTTGTTGGAATTCTGTGCTAGTCATGGACTTTCCATAATAAACATGCTGTTCAAACATAATGTTGTTCATAAATGTACTTGGTACCAGGCCGATTTAGGCCAACGGTCAATAATCAACTTTGTAGTCATATCATCAGACCTGCAGCCATGTCTCGGACACTCGGATGTAGAAAAGAGCTGAGCTGTCAATGATCACCACCTGGTGGTAAGTTTGAAGTGAGGAAGGCAGCTGGACTGACCTGGTAAACCCAAGCGTGTAGTGAAGGTGAATTGGGAGCATCTGGCAATGATCACCGTCTGATGTTCTTTAACTCACACCTCTAGGAGAGTTTCTCTCATGTCCTGGGGAGCTGTGGCAAGAAGCTTGTTCATGTCTGCTGTGGCAGCACCCTGAGAGACCACTGGTGGACACTGGTGGTGAAGGAAGCCTTTTCCCCTGCTCTATGATCGACGAATGTCCTGCTCTTCGAGTGGTGTTTGGGGGTTTCTGAAAAATTTCAGAATTTTTCCCCCCACTTCATGGTAGACAACAGATACACTCTCAGAGTGGTATTGGGGCATTATTCAAAGAGCCATCCAGATTTATTCCACACTCCTGGTAGACAAACACATATTGTGAGTGTTATTCTGGGGTTTCTGAAGGCCTTACAGATTTTTGGTTCCAGCACTAAGTAGTATATAGGAAAGTAAAAAAAACTCCCTTTCTCCCTGCTCTGCGGTTGACAAAGGTCCTTCTCTCAGAGCAGTATTTGGGGTCTATGACTGATTCCCTCCATGTTCTCTGATCGACAGAAGTCCTGTATGCTGAATGCATTGGTGTTGGAATTGTCCTCAGTGAGTGAGATTTGAAGATTATGTGAGGGGTGCTGCCTCTGTGCACTTGGTTCATTGTATTACCCCTAGATCACTCATTTTGTTCATGTGAGATTGTTAGCTCATTTACTCATGCCAATCTATTAACTCAGAGCACTCCCTTAACTCATACTAGTGTTTGCTCATGCCTCTCTGTTAACACACATCTCGCTGCTAACCCAGATCAATATGTTAACCAATGCGATACTTTTAATCTGGGTCTGCCAGCATGTGCAAGTGATTCTTTGTGTGGAAGTGACTCAGAACATGCGAGTGATTGAGTGCGTGCAATTGATTCTAACTGGGTTCCTAACCGTGCGTGCATGTTCCAATCCCTGTGTTTGTTTGTAATAGAACCAGTTTGTGAATTTGCAGGAGAACCTGTCCATATGTCTGAGTTTGTCTCTTTGATTATGTTTCAGTTTAACAGACCTAATAAGCTTGTCTGTTTGTTGCTTAAGGGCGTGAGATCATTTGCCAGAGTTAAAAAGCTTGTCTTTCTGTTGGTTAGGGTCCAGTAGCTCCCCTGCCTGTTTAATCGAGTGTATGTGTTTATCCATCCATGTGTTTGTTAGGGCATGTGAGTTCTTCCATTCGTTTACTGGAGCTGAAGAGCTTGTCTGTCTGCTGGTTGGGGCCAAATATTTTGTGTGCTGAAGCCAGGCCTCGTGTTGTGTTTGCTAAAGGTAGATAGTGTGTTCTTTTGTTTGCCAATGCTGACACACCAACTAAGACCAATATTCCTCAAGGTGTCCGAGCCTGCGTGTGTGCCTGGGTCAGTTCGGGTGTTTGTCTTTATGCCTGAGCCTGTGTCTGTGTTCCTGAAAGAACCTGTGTATGTGCAGGTCCATCAGTTCACCAGCATCAGCACCAACATCAACACCAGCTTCGGCACCAGTGCCTCAGGCTATAGGCCCAGGTTAACTCAGAGATAAAGAGTTGGGTGCCTCAGGAGTATCGCCCTTAAGTTCCGTGCAGCACAAGAAGGACAGCATTGTAGGAGGACTGCATCTCCCAGTATGCACTGTGGCTGCGGCATGAGGATGCACAGCTAGTGGTGCTTCAGAGCGACTGATTAATAGGCTATGAACAAAGAGACGATTTTTTCTTTGCCTCATTGCGAGGCATTAATCATATTGGATATTCTTCTACCAGCAACGTGAGTAAGATGCTGTGCCTTATTAAAGTTATTTTGGGAAAAAGCCATAAATACAGTTTTCATTTTCATTTATAACCTCCTCTACCTACAGAGGAAATGTTTATGAGAGAAAATGACTGTAATGAATATAAGGCACATCATTCCCTGTCTCTCCATCTGAACTAAAAGCCCCCCCCCTTTTATTTATTTGTTTGACATTTACTGTAAGTGTTTAAAAATGTTGCTTTTGACTGGACAGGGTTCAAGCAAGTGCTTTATAATGGTGCAGGAGCTCTGTGCACATTTCAATGACTGTGTTTATAAATGGAACAGATTTATGAAAATAGTCATGGCTTTAAATAAAAAAAAAGATACAAAAATACCACAATCATCTTATTGTGCTTCTTCTTCAGGGTGCAATAAGCCTTTCTTGCTTTCTGAAGTGCCTGAGAAACAAAAGAGGTACAAACCTTAGTGCCACTTTGATTTAATGTAGAAAGGAGCATGAATTTGTTATTTGTACCATATAAAATTCACAAATATTCATATGATTATAAAACTGCTCACCTTCTGTAAGCTCACATTCTTCTTCACCTCAATGTTTATACTACTAATCCTCCTTTGTAGGGTTGGAGTGACCCTACATGTCTTTTTTCTCTTCTCCGACTTCTCATACATCTGATAAACAGATAAAGTTCAAACCTTCGTGTTAAAGGGTCACTTTACTTTTTTATTTTTATTTTACTTTTTTATTACATCTTTTTAAGAGAGATTTTGTGCAGATAACATTCAAATAAATTATCATAAAGAATTTACTTCTTTTAACTCTTCCAGCTGAGCATACTTCTCCTGTAGGTCTCTGTGGGCTTGGCGCTCCTGCTCCAGCTCCTAAAAGACAGCCATGGGTCAGAACATTTCTTAATGATACCCAGTATGATATATTAAAAAAAAACAACAGATCAAAACACAACTTTTTTACTCTCGGTTGTATTGATTCTCATAAAATTCAGATGTACTCTTTAAAGCAAGTTTCTTTTCACTCACCGTGATTTTCATCTCAGACTCTGTGGAAAGTTCTGAAAGTGGTTTCTCCAGCTCAGTCACTTCTTGCCCTTGGCCTATATGCAAAAACATTTAAAGATTGTCTAAGCATGCCTCCAATCACAGAAGTTATGTAATACAATGAGTACGAATTTCACAAATTGTTGAAAAACATTATTATTATTGTTAAGAGCACTTAGGGATGCTCGTACAGGGACCAGACTCCTCTGTCCCTCTGTCTGTTCCTTTGTCTCTCTGTCATGATTAGGATGATGACATCACAGAGTACTGATTGACCTACACTTTGTGATGCTACACACTCTGTGATGCTACACAGTCTGTGATGGTACACACTCTGTCATGGTACACACTCTGTGGTGCTACCACCCTGGAACATTTCACCCGCAGAGCTGATGCACGGCTTTTAGTTATGATTATTTTTTATGATGATGATTGGATAGAGAATTACATGTAATTTTTGAGTTGTTTTTCTCACTCTATACTGAGAGCCCACTATTTGGTTTAACGTGGCCACCACTGTGTTGCCTATTCAAGGTATATCTACATCCCTGAGTAAGAAGAATGGTGTTTTTAAAATTTAATTCAACAGTGAGAATTCAATTTAACAGTGCAGGTTACACCATGACCCAGAACCCCTGCTAGAAATATCCCTACCTTCAAGGGCAGGCTTGTTCTCCATTTCCTGCTCCCCTACCCTAAAGTTTGTGTAATAACTGTAAGAAAGTGTAGCAGCTGAACACTCTGCTCTTAATTCTATGATGTTGCTTAAATTCTCCATTCTATCATTTGTTTATTTATTGTGTTTTAACGACAGTTGCAGACTATACTAGCACATTATCGCCATTAAGACGTTTAATAAGCAGTCTGATGAGTTTATTTTACGTGCCCCTTCTCTGTGGCATCACGTGCACTGTTGTGATGCTATTTTCCATTCCAGTTTCATGCCACACTACATTTTTTGTGAGATGTCCCATGTAATGAGATTGAACATTTAATGACGCTTATGTGTCTCCCTCTGTCTCAGTCCCTGTGTACAATGTTCTGCCAGTGTGTCACATGATCTACCCACTGAGATGGTGTCACAGAGAGTGGAATCATCACCAACTGATTGACCTACACACTCTGTGATGATCCTACCCTGGGACATCACCCACAGAGTTTTATGTAGTGCTTCTAGTTTTATATTTAAAAATATATATTTATAAGAAATAAAAAAGCAGCAAATAATAATATTAATAATAATGCCATGCAATGGCCTTGCGAGCTGTCCAGGGTGTACCATGCCCAAGCCCAGAGTCGGCTGAGATAGGCGCCAACCTCCCCGCCACCCCAATTAGGAATGACTGGTTCAGAAAATGAATGAATGAATGAATAATAATAATAATAATAATAATAATACGCTGTACTAGAAATATGTTAAATATGGTGATTGTTTGTAAAAAGTACAACCAGAACTTAGTACATTAAATTATGAATTATGAAATATCCAGCTTCAAGCAGAACTCATTACACAGAACAAATTACACAGAAAATTCACAAACATCATAAAACCATAAAAAGGTTAAAAATGGAGGACTATAACAGGTATCAGAGACAGTGCAGGGAATATAACTGAAAATGAAAAATAAATAATAAGGAAAAGAAAATAAGAAAAAATATCAAGTCCGAGCAAAGAAAATAAACAAAGAAGAACAGAAAATAAATGTTGTACTCCTGTTATGGGTCACCACAATGGATCATTCTCCTCCATCTTACTCATCCCTCTCCATCACGCCAATCACCTGCATGTCCTCCCTCAACACATCCATAAATCTCCTTTTGGCCTTCCTCTTCTCCTCCTTCCAGGCAGTTCCATCCTCACTAGTCTTCTACAAATATACCTTTCCATCCCCCATTTGCACAAGTCCAAACCATCTCAATCTGGCCTCTCTGACTTTCTCCCCAAACACTCCTACCTGTGCTGTTCCTTGAACATATTCATTTTTAATTGTGTCCATTCTTGTCACTCCCATAGAAAATCGCATCATCTTCATCTATACTATTTATAGCTCTGCCCCCATCTTATGGTCAGCACTACCACCTCGAAACCATACAGCATAGCTGGCCTCACTACCCCTTCATTCTTGCAGATTTCCATCTATCACTATTCACTCCATCCACTCTTCTCCATCTATTCAACCCTGCCTGCACTCTCTTCTTCACTTCTCTACCACAGGCTCCATGAGTTTGAAGAGTGGACCCCATATTTAAATTCATCTACCTTTTATAACCTCTACTGCTTGCAGCGGAACTCTTCAGTCACCCTCCCTCCTATTCACACACATGCACTCCGTCTTACTCCAGTGTTACAGTGTGTAGCTCCACCTCTCCAGACTCATCTCCACCTGTTTGCTGCTTTCACTACAGATCACATTTTCAGCATTTGGGAGATGCTCTTATCCAGAATGACTCACATTTATCATTTTTATACAACTGAGCAACTGAGGGTTAAGGGCCTTGCTCAAGGGCCCAACAATGGCAACTTGGGGGTACTGGGGCTTGAATCTCTGACCTTTGGATCAGCAATCCGTAGCCCTAACCACTGAGCCACCACTGCCCCTTGATCCTAGCTACTAGCACCTAGATCCCAATGTTATCTGCAAATATCAGCCCATGGAGACTCTTGTCTGACCTCTTCGAACCAGTCTATCATTCCTACCACACACCTCGTCACTGTCACACTGTCCTCATCCATGTGTACAGCCCGGTTAAAATCTTCACTGCCATCTCGCCTCAACATCTACATGCCTCCACTGTCATATCATCTGAGCCGACTGCCTATCCACTTCTCATCCTCTTCAAAGCTGCCCTCACTTTATCCTTAGTAATCCCTTACACTTGCTGGTCCACTCTCTCTACATCCTCTAAACATTTCTTTTTCATTTTCTAATTCATCAGATTCTAAAAATATTCTTTCCACCTTTCCAGCTCACTCTCCTCACACATTGCCAGCACATTGCCATGTGCATCCTTTATCACTCTACCTTTGTGTGGCATCTTTTTCTGCTTGATCCCTCTGTACAGCCAGTCATAATACATCCTTTCTCCTTTTTTGTTCAGCTTCTCATACAACTATTTGCCTCTTTCTTAGCTGTTGCTACCTCTCTTCACTTTACAGTGCATCTCTGTACTCCTGTCTACTTTCTTCATCTCTCAGAATTTTCTTATTTAGTTATTTATTATTATTATTTATTATTATTATTTATTATTATTATTATTATTATTATTTTTTTTTTTTTTACTAATCTTTTCCCCTTGATGCTCTCCAAAACTCCCTTGTCCACCACCAAGTCCGTTTGGCCTCCTTATTCCGTACAGATGCCATCCCAAGTACCTTCCTAACTTTCTCCCTCACCGCAACTGCTGTAGCTGTCCAGTCATTTCTCACAGTTATCCTTTAGCTTCCACCATCTGATTGTTGGTTCTCTTTTCTTTGAAAAAGTCCAGGAGCTGAGAGAGAGAGAGAGAGAGAGAGAGAGAGAGAGAGACACTATTTCTGCCAGTACAGAAAATTGCATTTTGTTTCATGATAATAAGAAAGTGCTTCAGAAATCATGAAAGAAATCATTATTTGCAATTGGCAATTAAGCAATTAATACGACGAAAATGAGTAGAGAAATCTGGCTCTGCAGGGGCATACACACAGAAAGCAATGTGTGTGTGTGTGTGTGTGTGTGTGTGTGTGTGTGTGTGTGTGTGTGTGCACAAATGAACAAAAGAAATTATAGGCTGTAACATTCAATTTCTTTGAGAAGACAGTTAAGTAGGGTTCCAGCAGGACTGGAAGACAAAGTTTTAGTGAAAGTTCCAGGATCCAATGGAGTTATGAGAATTAATTCACAGGCTCTTGTTCATGTTTTTCATTGGGTAAATATTAAAAGCCCACAAACAGACATTAAGTAATCAATAGCATTGTTTTTTCCAAACAAACCAAAAAAAACAAACAACAACAACAACAAAAAAAAACCCTAAGTGTGGAGATAGGATTTTAGCAACGATATGCTGCTTAATGGTTTTTTTTTTGGTTTTTTTTGTGAAGTTAAGAGTTACTTTTCCTCCATGAGTGCTAAAAACATTTTTTCTTTTCTTTTAATTTGCTGTCCCACTTTATCAGCATGCTACTGGTAAAGTGGGATGGAAGACAATCTACCCCAATAAAAATATTTCACCAGACAAATGATTTATTTTTAGCCTTTTTAGTACAGTTTACAACCATCTTACACGTATAAAACATTTAAAGACCCTACGTCACGTTTTAGCTTTTTATACCCTTACTATATTTTAACTCAGAATGTTATGACATTTCACTTACCATTCCCTTTGGCACCCCTGATTTTGAAGATAGTTTGGCAACATCCCCAGGAATAACATCACTTTCACACAATATTTACCACTTCACATCTTACATCTCAAAGATTAATTAAACAAGAGGTTTCAATCTGTAAAGCACAACTACATGAAGATACTAAGGGTCAAGCTTAAGTGTCCCACTTTATCAATGTTCACCCTAGTAACACTCACAGACAATAAAAACCTTTTTATATAAAAAAACAAACATTTAAGTGTAAAAAAATACAAAATTAATGCATACTATATGCTTTTGTATTTATTACCACTGTCAAAATTAGTTGAAATCATAAATTTTTATAAAAATGTAAAATCCCTAATAAATGTTGATGTAACATTGCACAGATAAAAAAAAATGTAAAAAATTCCAACATTTTTCTCAAATGAGCAAACATCTGAATGCTTCAGTGTGTTGTTTACAATTACCATGTCAAATTTTGTTTATATATATATATATATATATATATATATATATATATATATATATATACATATACATACATACACACATACACACACACACACACACATATATATAT